>CM026414.1:17346698-17384291 GCA_014858505.1 Corymbia citriodora subsp. variegata
GGCTCCGGTGACGGTGGTAAGGCTGTTTTTGGGCTGGAAAATAGCATGGACAGCAAAGAACACCAGAAATGGAAGAGAAAAGGAAGAGAAAAAGGGAGAGAGAGTGAGGCTGGGCTGGTGCACGAATTTTGGGGGAGAAAGAGGAGAGAGAAGAGGCTGCTGAAGGCTTGGATAAGGCCAAGGCAAGTGGGCTTGCCACTTGTTGAAGAGCCAATCAAAAACAACCAATAAACAAGCATAAACAAAGCCCACTTGGGCACAAAAGGAAAAGGTCTAAGAGAGAAGCCCATAGGCTGGAAATGGAGGGGAACTTGGGCCAGCTTGGGCCCCTCTTGGGCTGGGCTGAATGGGTGCAAGGCCCATTGGGCCGCTGGTCTTGGGCCGGCCCACCCGCGGGCTCGAAACCCGGTCCAATTTTTCCTTTTTCCAACACTTCCGTGTCCAACGGAAAATTCCAAAATAAATGAGGCGACGTCCAAATATTTAGTCTTGACATCACTGAGAAGTCGGTTCCCAAAATTGGATTAAAAATCGGGGCCAAATTGAGTCGATTGCGACCGTAGTACAATTTGGATTATCGGGCGCCCTTTTTGGAATTTCCTCAAACTTGACCCATGGTCAACCATTCTTTGAACCACGTTTACGCCAATTCTCGAGTTAGGGACATCCCTCGATTGTCGTGTGATCCCGGGGGCTCAATTGATAATCCAGAGTACCGGATGAAAAGGATTCGATTTGTCGTCGTTCGTAGTTCGTATCAAAGTCGTGTAGAAATCACCCGCAGATCGACTTTATACTTATGCCGAATTGATTTATTTCTGTTTCCTTAATAGTCTAGTACTTAGAGGATATCGTTCCCGCCTAGGTCCTCATGGTCGAAGGATTCGTTCCTGATCGAAATTGCGAGTCGTACGCGAATCATTTCCTATCGACGCCTCTCTGTAATCCATTATCCCACGAACACACAGTTCGGAAAATTTGTACTAACCAGGCCTTCGACTAACATCGCCATTTTATAAAATCCTAAAATGGGGTCGATTTTCAGGATGTTACATAATTTATATGTTCTGTCACATTTTATTCACAAGGGAATGTTTATTTGTCATGCCTTGAACCCCGAGCACGCGACAATCCCTTATCATGATCAATTAAAAGCAACGTCTCAGGACTCATTAACGACCATTTATTTTAATCTTCGTTATGCGCAATCGAAAGATGAACCATCCCTAGTCCAACAAACAATCAAGCAATCAATTAGGGATAGATGGATGAACAACAAGAACAACAACCACTACTCATTTATACAATCTTACTGGATTAACCAACGGATGATCATTTTCCGAATTACAAGCCAAACAAAAGGGGCCGATCCATTCTCTAAGCCAAACTAAAAGGAAACTAGGCTAAACCGGGTATACAAAATGAACTCTCAGGTTTAGCACCATCATCACTCGGACCCATTGGACTCAGGCTCTGTCGGGTCGATAACTAGTGGAGCAGGGGTAGGATTCTCCACTGCGGGTATGCCATTCTAGGGGCCTAAAAGTGATTATACAATAACCAGTGATATAAATCTGAATGAGTTCTCCCTCTGAGCCCCGATTAGTACACCAACTCAACCCGGGGTATTTCTTCAGAACCACCTCTCACTCAACCCAAAGACAGATAGCCAGCAAACATCAAACTAAACAATAGATAGAGGAAACCAACAATCAATATTTGGTTCATATGAAACCTTACCCGGTGTGCCATACCCTACACGTTAAACCTCATTCAATGCAAACAATGCAACCAACAATCAAATTGTCGATTCGGATGCAATCTTATTTGGTATGCCATACCTTGCACATTATAAGTCAATATAATACACGCAATGCACATGGCTATTAGATGATGCAGTTCATCAATCATATGTGAGTCGCATCATAAGCGATCTCACCTGGCCATTGCCATTCTTGCGTGTGTGCCATAAATGATGTGATCATTTCATGCATAATTGGAACCAATGATGCCATGTTTTCTCATACACTATTGCATCTACATGTGTTTTGATTATTACTGTCCCACAGGGCTACAACTGAGACGCAACAGCACTACGGCGCTCTTCCTTCGCAGAGGCGCAACCGTGCCCTTCCGTGCATTGCTTCCGATAAATCGGACTATCACCCCCCCAAACTATGGTTGGGGCAACAGGTTCAACTTAGTGATCACGCAAGCATACCATCACAATCCACTTATTATCTTTGAGCATTAGCCAATGCACACATGCTTGCATATAAAACCTCAAATCATTTCTCATAAAAGCAGTCCATTTCCGGTGTCCCTCGGACAAATCATTTTTCCCCCTTTTGTGAAAATCACACAATTCATGCGAATGTTCATCCAACGATACATCCAATTTACTTCATAAAATCAAGACACATGAAATTATGCACATTTTCACTTCCGGATGAATAGTGCCGTGAACAGTAATCGTGAACAATGTTCGTGAATAGTAATTATGAACAATAAATTTCAGAATTCAATTATTAAAAAATTAAATTCAGAATTTAAACAAAACATTGATTAAACACAATTAATCAATCAATTAAGCTAAACATGCTAAATTATCACATAAACCATACATAAGCAACATTTAAGCATAATCAAGTACAATTAAGCAAGATTAAGTTAAGCTAATCTTAACCATCTATCTAACCACCTATCTTAGAGCTAATACAACTTAATTAAACCCCTTAAACCAAAATTACTAATAATTAAATCAACTCTAAGCAAGTTTAGGCACTAACAAGGGATTAGGCGCTAAATTCACCTGTTAAGCGGGATAACGACACGGACATGGCGGCGGCGACGAACTCGACATCCGGGGACCTCACCCATGACGATCCAAGGTGGTCTTGGGCTCAACACAGCATCAACAATGTCACGCCCCAACTCTCGAGCTCGCGGCAACCCCATTTCACTTGAGGTCTATTTGTACGATGTCCCAGGTACTATCGTCGACCAATTCATTTTATCTTGTAATTAAGCACATGCGGAAATGAACAACTCCCAAACCAAACAACAGGGATAGTAACAACGGCAGCAGAGGAAAGACAACCGGTATTTTATATATCTGATTAGCCAACATACCAGCAAATACATACATGCCTTACTACAGGCAACAAGCTAAGGCCTACTCAAAAAGGGACCGGCCTAGCTAACCTAACCCTGTACAAGTGGGGGAAGGCTCGTCAAAAAGAAAATAGGCTACAGCTGCCTACTCACGGGCCTCAGAGGGATCGCTCTCTTCGATCCTTGGTACTGCATCATCTAGGGCCTGAAAATGTTAACCACGACGGGTTGAGATAAACTCAGCAAGTTAAAGTCCTAAGCCCCGGTTAGGAACTTCGCTCGCCTCGGGAGTTTAACATACAACCTAATACAACAATCAGTGCAATACCACCTCAGAGAAATAACCACAAAAGACAGTTTAATACACAGGTGCAATCACAGGCGACCCTACCTAGCCTTGGCACACGCGACCTGCAGAAACTGTCATTTAATCCATCATGACATTAAGAGCATGCGAATAATCAGATCATCTCACACAACTTTCCCATGTCTCACACTCATACATGCTCCGATTATTACGACCACTAGGGCCACGGCACAACCTTATGGTTGGCGGTCTACCAGTCGAAGACCAAGCATCGTCCTCCCCCATGAGGCACGGCAACGTCACGGGCTCTCTCCCATCGACGGCATTCCCTATGGAGCATGGGGCCCGCTCACTGCCACAGCCTCGCATCTGACCACTGTCAGGCGACCCAATGGTCACAGCACAACCCCAATGGGGATTGGCGGTCATCCGGCTCAACCGGGCTATCAACTTTAATCTGACCATGCAACACATCAGCGAACAGTTCATTCTTGTCTTTGCTTTTGCTTGGTCGTGAATGCAATATCGCTCATATGCTCATGCTCATGCAACATGCCATTTCAGATAACCCACATAATATGTCATGCGGTATCACTCAGCAATTCCAAAATTCAATTTCCAATCAGCATTCAATCACGCACATTCCCTAACTCTTGGGAACAACCAACAATTCAATTCACAATCTGTCAATCAATTCCGACCAATCAACAATCACGTACATTCCCTAATTCTCGAGAGTAACTCAATAAGTCAAATACTTTCACTTCCACTCGGTCTTCAATCATGCATTTCATCAATATTTACAAGTATAATTAACAATCGGCACTTCAATAAATCATAACAACCAAGAACACATCAAAATAAGCCAAAATTAGCTTCTACATGAACAGTGCCATGAACAGTAATCTGTGAATAGTAATCCGTGAACAATAATCCGTGAACAGTAATTTGTGAACAGTAATTTTGTCAGAAATTAAATAAATAAATAAAAATAAATAAAATAAACCATGGTTAACAAATTAACTCAACCCTAGTTAATCTAACCTAACCATAGTTAAATTCTAACCTTGGTTACTTTAAAACTAACCTTAGTTACTTTAATTAATTAACCTTAGTTACTTTAATACTAACTATGGTCAATTAACTAACCCTAGTCAGAATTAATTAACTAGAATAATTAACCAATCAACCTTAATTAATCACAAATACACAAATACACTAATTAACCCCTAAGCAAGATTAACCCCTAAACAAGGATTAGGAAGTTAACTTACTTGGATCGGAAATCCGGCGACACCGGCGCGTAGAGGGGAACGAGGGCTACGAGGGGTAAGCTCGGGCATGGCAACGGACGACAAACGGTGGCCGAAACGGGCCAAAATAGCCCGGAATCACTGTTCACGCGGAATTGACCAGCAGAGGGGAAAAGGCCGAAACGGGCGGTCCGGGGTGACTAGGGGTGACCGGGGGTGTGCGGCTGGCGTCCTAACTTCCAGGACTACACTTTGGGTGGTGGTGGTGGCGGCTCCGATGATGGCGGTAAGGCTGTTTTTGGGCTGGAAAACAGCATGGACAGCAAGAAACAGCATAAATGGAAGAGAAAAGGAAGAGAAAAAGGGAGAGAAAGTGAGGGCTGGCTAGTGCATGAATTTTGGGGGAGAAAGAGGAGAGAGAAGAGGCTGCTGAAGACTTGGATAAGGCCAAGGCAAGTGGGCAAGCCACTTGCTTAAAGGGCCAATAAAAAACAAGCACAAACAAAGCATAAACAAAGCCCACTTGGGCACAAAAGCAAAAGGCCAAAAGAGAGAAGTCCATGGGCTGAGGAGGGAGAGGAGAATGGGCCAGCTTGGGCCCCCTTTGGGCTGGGCTGGATGGGCTCAATGCTCATTGGGCCGCCGGTCTTGGGCCGGCCCACCCATAGGCCCGAAACCCGGTCTAATTTTTTCTTTTTCTGACATTTCCGTGTCCAACGGAAAATTTCAAAATAAATGAGGCGACATCCAAATATATAGTCCTGACATCACTGAGAAGTCAGTTCCCAAAATCAGATTAAAAATCAGGGCCAAATTGAGTCAATTGCGACCGTAGTACAATTTAGATTATCGGGCGCCCTTTTTGGACTTTCCTCACATTTGACCCATGGTCAACCATTCTTTGAACCACGTTTACGCCAATTCTCGAGTCAGGGACGTCCCTCGATTGTCGTGTGATCCCGGGGGCTCAATTGATAATCCCGAGTATCAGATGAAAAGGATTCGGTTTACCGTCGTTCGTAGTTCGTACCGAAGTCGTGCGGAAATCACCTGCAGTTCGACTTCGTACTTCTGCCGAATCGATTTATTTCCATTTCCTTAATAGTCTAGTACTTAGAGGATATCGTTCCTGCCTAGGTCCTCATGGTCGAAGGGTTCGTTCCTGATCGAAATTGCGAGTCGTACGCGAATCATTTCCTATTGACGCCTCTCTGTAATCCATTATCTCACGAACACACAATTCGGAAAATTTGTACTGACCAGGCCTTCGACTAATATTGCCCTTTTATAAAATCCTAAAATGGGGTCGATTTTCAGGATGTTACAGTAACGGTCCATTTTCCCCTCATCGACCCAAATGGTCATCATGTGCTACAATCACAACATGAGACGAGTCGTGTGGTGATGGAGGTACTCATGTTGATAGGGACATCAAACATCATCAAGTAAGGCGTTATACTAAGGTCTTGAAAATGTTAACCACGACGGGGTGAGAGGGGTGAGATAAACTCAATAAGTCAAAATCTTAAATCTCGATTAAGAACTTTGCTTGCTTCAAGCGTAGTCTAATCATACAACCTAATATCGATGGTAGATCAATTGCAAAGTGACTTCCACTTTGCCTCATCTATCAACATATTAGAAAACACGGCCATGATACAATTCAACAGCCATCAGATACAAACATAGGAGATCTCACCTTACCTTGGCACACGTATTCTATAGAGAGAACACAATTCAAACCATAACTGTGACATCCTAAAATTTCTACCCATTTTGATATTAATAAAAAAAGGGTTATTTCTCGATGTACTGTTAGTCACGACTACCTATTGATCACTCAATGATAACTTATCTATTCGGAAGGGTAATTAGGAATTGATACGCATAAGGCTGGGAAATTTGATTCGGAATATGCTTCTCGACCATAAGGATCGAAAAGGGATAATACCATACCCTTACAAAGCAATTAGAACATAAATAAATTGATTATAGAAAAGTATGAGGCCGAATTGAAGGTGATTTCACACGACATCGATACTGATGATAATCGACGATAAACCAATTTCCTTTTTAACTTTGTACTCGAGATGAGAAAATGATCCCTTGAGATTACATGACAAGCAAGAGTTGCCATGGGATTTAAGAAACCAAACGTGGATTGAAAATATTCAACTACGACTCAATTTTGCGTAAAAATCTTAAAAGCTGCTTGGTAGTTTAGGTCGTGCTAGAGTCATAATCGATGGATTTGAATCTCGATTTTCAATCCGATTTTGGGTATCAAACTTGCAAGAATCTCATGAAGAATTATTCGGACGTCGCCTCATTGATCCTCATTTTACGATAAGCTCAAAAATTATTGGAAAATGATTCAACGAGTTGAAAAATTGGAACCAAGAGGAGATAGGCCAACCAAAGGCCCAATGGGCCTTGCGCCTATTGAGGTTCAGCCAAGTAGGCCCTAGCCCAAGCCCACCAAGCCTAAGTGGACCCAAGCAAGCCCATGAGCCTATTTTCTAGCTAGTTAGCATTTTCAAGCCCATTTTTCATTTTTTTGAAGCCCAAACCAATTTTATTCACACATATATAAAATATTAGCCCATATACGCTATAATATGGTATATTATACTTTGGGGAAATTATCAAATTGCCCTTTCTGGATGATGCAATCAATTTTGGAGGACAAAAAAGAGAGAAAGTCAAGGGAATTGACATGTATGTTGGGAAATGGGACTTAGCTTCTTGCAAGAAGCCAAATGGGAGAGAAATATCTCTCTCTCTTTTCTCCCCCTCTCTCCTCTTTGGGCATTCAACCCACTCCCTCCTCTCTTTTCTCCCTCATTTTCTCTTTTTTCCTCGTGTTTCCTCTTGTTTCTTCCCTTTGGACACCTCTTTACCATCCAAACCACCATAATCCACTATACTTGCTATCTCGCCATTGTTGAGGAGTCGTCCAAGCACTGCTAGACTGCCACCCCATTTTCTCTCTCATTTCCCTTCCATTTTCCTCTGCTTTCTACTGCTGCAGCTTCTGTTTACTACTACTGCCAATTATAGTTGCTGTTATTGTGGCTTCTACTTGCTACTGCTGTTGTGGGTTCTTGCTACTGCTGTTTTTCACTGCTATTTCTACTGTTGTTCACAGTTATTTCTGTTGCTAGAAGTTGCTGTTGGCCGCTATTTGGGACATAGCCAGCCACTGTCTAGCATCGCCAGTAGCTATTCGACTTTTGTTCAGCACAAAATAGCTTCATAAGAAGTTATTTTGCCAAAAAACGGCTGCCGGTTGTCGCCCGTTGTTGTCCTTGAGTTAGCCACTTGTTGTCCTCGTCATTGTCGTCGTTCTCGAAACCGACTAACCTATAAGTTGATTTCCTAATCCTTGGTTAGGGTACTAAACTCCATTAGGGGTGATTAATTTAATATTAAGCTTTGTTTATGCTTTTAATGATGAGTGATTAGCATTTGTTAATTGTTTAATCTCAATTAGTGTTAACTATAGTTAGATTAATTTACCCTGGGTTATATTAAAGTGACCGTAGTTGGTTAAAGTAACTACGGTCAGGTTAATTAACCGTAGTTGTAATAAAATGACCGTGGTTGAATAAAGTAATCTCAGTTGAGTTAGTTAACTATAGTTTGGTTAAAAAGTAACTAAGGTTAGTGTTAATTATATTAATTCTTATTTTCGTAATAAATAATAATAACTTATTATTTTCTAAATTAATAATTATTATTTTTGGGAAATAATTAATTAACTATTTTTGGAGGATAATTAATTAATTAGTTGTGGATGATTAATTATTTTTTGATGCTGATTATTATTGTTGGGTATTTATTAATGGAATATTTGTGGAATAAAGTATTAGTTTTAGGAAGTACATTATTAGTTATCTGCGTTAGTATAGATTAATTTCAGAGGATTATTGCTTGTACTTTTTTCATGTGAATTATATATTGAATATGTATATATATATATATGCTGTCTTTGACGATCTTGATTAATATGTACTTGGTGGAGTAAATTTGTGGGATTGCAAATGTGAATTAGGGTTGATGTGTTTAGCATCTTCATGTGACAACGTGTGCTTGAAGTATGCGATGAATTGTTGTGTATGAGTGCAAGCATAAATCACATATGCATTGGCTATAAGAGAAAGAAAATGAAATGATCCTGGTGATTGATGTGCTTGTGTGATCACATACAAACCCGTCACCCAATGGGGGCGTTGTGGTTAACGAAGTCCTTTTTATCGGAATTCCCGGCTGGAGGGTTGAAAGCCCTGTTGCAGTAGAGGTTGGACCGATACTCCTTTTTGGAATGCCATCCAGTGGATGAAGTCCAGAACGATGCCGTGTCCAATGGGGTGGGATGATGCCTAGCTATGTCGAAAGACACCAACCCTGGGTTGGAGTATTTCCCCCCTTTGGTGTTAATAATTGGATCACGAATAAATATACAGTGCATGAGAAAGTGTGAACTGTATTCTAAATATGTTATATGACATTACATTGAGTTAAACATACAATAAACTATATCATGTAGATTATGCGTGCCGCAAAAAGTTAAGGATGCCTATGAGTACATACATAGTGACTGCATGTGAGTTGTAGCTTATTTGTGCTATTATTAATGGCTTAATAGGTAGATTGCTGTTGTTATTTGTTAACAATAGAAAAATTGCACATTTAGGGCACACCCAAGGTGAGTAAGTCTCCTAATCGAGGCTTAGGCTATTAACTTACTAAAATTTTGTCTTACCAGTTATTAAATAACCATTTTTAGGTCCATAGATAGAAAACCAAGAGGTGGTGTGGTTCGTTGCAGTATTTTGAAAGGAGTAGATTAACCCTATCTCTGTTGTCCCATTTTGTTGGCGTATAGGGAGTTACGCGTTATAAGGGCATATATTTGTAAACTTCCTATAGTTAATTAGTAATAAATAAAGTGATGCTTTTGCAACCTATGTGTCTTTCTACTATCCCTACTGTTGTTGTTGATTGTGTGGAGTTTATATGTGCATAACTCAAAAGTTAATAATGAATGGTCGACGACGGATCCTGAGGAGTCGCAAATCAAATGATTGCAAGTGAAATAGGGGTTGTCATGAACTTGAGGGTTAGCTTGTGACAATAACAGTTTCAATAATCAATCACATAATTAGAGCACTTAATGAACTGTCTCATACCTCATTATCCTTACGTGCTCCAATTATTATAACCGCTAGGGCCTTCACAACCTTATGGTTAGTTGTCTACTGGTCCAAAACCAGGCATCATCCCCCCGTGGGCACGGCTACGTCATAGGCCTCACCCCAGATGGCATTCCCAAAAGAGCATTGGTCCAGCCTTTACCATAATTCAACAATTGACAACTATCAGGCATCCGACCGAAGTCAAGTGACCAAAAGACCATGATACAACCTCAAGGGTTGGCGATCTTTCGGCAGCACCGAGTATCCCCTTAATCTAACAATGCAACACAACCATTAACCATTTCATTCTTTCTTATCTTTATTGTTAATGAAACCATGGTTTGTGCTTATGCGACATCCTATTGCAGTTAACACAGGTATAATGCAATGCAATAATAATCAATGGTCACATAAATTTGTATAATTCAACAGTTCTAGATACAACCATCAAACATCAATTCAAGTCGCAATCTGGCAATCAATTCCAATCAATTAACATCACGATACTTATGTGCATTTTCAAAATAATCATCATCCACAACTATTCCCATAATAGCCATCACTTATCAAGAAACTCTTCCACAATCGACACTTCGATAATTAGTCACATGTCTTAGTCAATTATCAATACACAATCACGTACTTTCACAATTACTGGTACCCAACCTCTTGTCTCAATATTTACTAATAACTAAACACATGTTTCCACAACTAATGACAATAAATTATTCTTATCAATATTCGATAATCACAAAATAAGTATAAACTAGGATTATATAAAAAAAATTCATTTATATAGTATATAATACTATAGTCCATTATTTTGAAAAATAATGTAACTTCCATAAAATACTTATAATTATTTACCAATCCCATAAATAATTATTCAACCAAAATAATTCTATTTCATAAAACCCTTCTTTAATAACTCAAAATCACTTGACTATATAATACATAAATACCATCAACTTTAGAAATTAAGCTATAGTTAATTTCTCACAAATATTACTCAATTTAATCAATTTCCATAAAATAATTATAATTAATTATTTCTCCCAAAATTAATTAATTATCCACAAACAGTCAATAATTCGAAACTAATAAATATTATTATTAATTAATTAATTTCCGCAAAATAATATAATATTTTCATAAATAAATAATTTTTATAAAATAAAATAATTATGATTAATTATTTATCATAACTAATTAAGACTAAACCTTCATTAGCCAAATTAATCAACCATAAGCAAGCTTTATAACATAATATAGTGTTAATTAACCATAAACTCAATTAATTAACAACTAAGCACAATTAAGCCACAATTAACTTATCATAAACTTACTTAGGCATAATCAAGAAATATAAAGCATACTTTAACCATAAGCAACCTTCATTAACCATTAATCACACATAAACTAAGGGATTATGAAATCAACTTACAAATTCTAAGATTTTGGCAATATCAGAACGACGATAAGGGCAAGGGCTACGTGGAACTAGCTTAGGGATGGCAATGGATGACAAACGGCGGCCATTTTTCAGCGAAACAATGCCAATGGCTATTTTCTCATGGAAGACGGCGACGGCGGCTTCAGCGCTAGGACAGGTGGCCAGTGGTGACAGGCAGAGGCCGATTGGTGGTGGCTGGACTCCAAACGACAACAATTGCATAGTAGATGATGGCAACAACTCCGACAGACAGTAACAGCAGCAGTGGCAGCAACAAACAGCAAGGGGGCTGTGAAATTAGGGGAGAAATGAGGGAAACAGGAAGAGAAGAGAGAGAGTGAGCTAAGAAGAGAGGGGCAGCTACTAAGGGGAAGAAAGGAGAGAGAATGAGCAACCAAGTTTGTCCGAGAAGCTAAGCCAACTTGCTCAACAAAGATCAACCACAACCAAGCAAAGACAAAGCAAGAAGAACTACACAAAGAAAAGCCTCTAGAAGAGAAAGGCCCATAGGCTAAAGAGAAAAGAAAATGGGCAGCTTGGGCTCATTTTGGGCTATCCTTGATGGGTATAAGGCCTATTAGGCTGCCAGTCTTAGGTCAGCCCATTTGCGGCCCAAATTCTCCTTTTTCAATACTTAGCAACTCACCGAAAAACTCGAGAATAAATATGGCGACATCCAAATAATTAATCGTGAAGTCCCTAGAAAGTCAATACCCAAACTTGGATTAAAATTCAGGGTTAAATTGAATCAATTGCGGCCGTAGTACAATTTAAACTATCGGATGTCTCTTTAGGGTTTTTCTCACATTTAACCTATGGTCAATAGCTTTTTGATCAACATTCAAGCAAATTCTCAAGCTAGTAACAACCCTCGATTGTCATGTAATCCTGAAAGTTCAACTGATAATCCTTAGTACAAGATAAAAATGAATCTATTTAACGTTGTTCATAGCTCATATTGAAGTCATGTGGAATCATTCACAATCTGACTTCTTACTTCTGTAGAATTGATTTATTTCCATTCGCTAATGGTCTGATATAGGATGATATTGTTCCCCCTCATATTCTTATGGTCAAACGATCCATTCCAGATTGAAACTGCTGGTTGCATGCGTATCGTCCCTAATGGTGTCTTTCCGAAAAGTTTATTATCTCACAAATGATTAGTTCAGAGTATTTGTACTAATAGGGCATTGATCAATATCACCATAATCCTAAAATAGGGTCAAAATTCAAGACGTCACAATAGGCATCACCTCCTTAAGAGGTATTAAATGCCATTTAATGCGGCAAGTTGAGATGGACCAATGGAGAGGAAACAAGTGAGCTTCCAATTCATCCATGAGGATCCTAGGTTGCCACACAAGTAAACATAGGTGTGTCACCTTTCAAGTAGGCACATCACATTGCAAAATTAGGCTTGCCACTTAATCAAAGTAGGTGTGCCACTTAGGAAAGGATCATTGGACCACTTGAATTAGTAATGATGAGGTTGAGACTTATAAATAGAGTAAGCTTCTCCATTCTCACCGTTTAGCTCTCCTCTCTTCCTCCCTCTCCTCCTTGGCATTCTCTCATTCGCCCTTTCTCCTTTGGCCATGCACGCATCTTTTTCCTCAAGCCATTTCTTTAGCTTTTCGAGGGTTGTCCAAGTAAGTAGAATTCCCTAGCTCTCTCTAGGATAGTAGTTTCCATCAGCAAGTCTAGACAGTGCTCATTCATCAAGCCATAGGTAGGATGGACGACTATCATGTATGCTTATGTGATATTTTAAATGTGAGCTTGAGTCATTTACATTTAGAATGAAGCCGAAATTCGTCAACTCAAGTTCAACACAAAACAAAAGGTTGCTTAGAGCTACAAGGCTTGAGTTGGCATTGAGGTGTGCCGATTTCATATCTTGACTCACTATGGAGACTTTGATACTTAGTGATTAAGCCAAGCCAAGAGCCTCATATCATTTATGGCATAATGTAGAATCAAATCTTTATGTGCATTTTAGATGTGTAATTGTATGTATTCACGCTCGAGGAGAGGTGGAGGTTTGTTTGGCTTGGAATCAACGTCAAGATGCGATAGCCTAAGCTGAGAGACCTTAGAATCGGTATTGATATTATGCCAAGCTCAAGTCTTATGTGGCACGAGAGTCGCCCAAGGCTGCAAGGCCTTAGATCAGTGTTAAGGTGTACCAGATCCTAGTTTCATTCAGTATAGGAATCGGCTAAACTCATGAGACCTTGGTATGGCATTAAGACATATTGGTTCCAAGTCTCGTTTGGTGTGTGGATTAGCCCTAGGCGTTCGATTCATGCTATGAGCTAAGAATCATGTCTAGCATGTTATATAGTATGATAGTGAAGTTCATGACACACACTCATGAATGAACACATCCTTGGGCCTTGCGTGTGTTGGCTAAAAGGGAAGATAATAAACTAGCTTGTGTTATGCATCACTTGTGATTACTTAATGAAAGAAAAGAACTATTGTCACTTTAGGTGATGACGATGCCCTTGACCAATAGGATGTCTCGCTAATGAGAACGTAATGCCCATGCCAACAGCATGCCTAGATTTAAACCCGAATACCTCGGCGAAGCTAGCCCCCAAGATGGCCCACGAAAATCGAATGCCTTAGTTGAGTCAGGAAGCCTGGCATAAAGCTGGAAGTCTTGATTGAGCCGAGATGGCTTAGTCGAGTTAGGACGATGTTAAATGAATCCTATATGAGTGTCAATTATGCATTAATCGAAAGTATTAAGGTTAATGATTTTTCATATAGTTAAGGTGTAGCATATGAAACTACTATTTATCTACCATCAACATTGTTTGCATGAGTTGTTCGAGCTAGTCTTGATAATGAGATTTACTAGTCGAGAATAAGAGTTTTACTTACTAATTTCTCAAAACTCACTCCGTTGCCCTTTTAGGTTTATGGATATGGCTAATTTATCTCTTGTACGTTTTGGTCTCCCTATAAAAATGGATAAGTTGACCATAGATATAATAGATGTAGAAGCCGAAATAACTTACCGGAAGTATTCCACTACCATTTGGATTGATAAGGGATGAAATGAGCTAGTCCCTCACTGTTACGTGACTTAGTACATTTGGTCTAACGAAGACTTTATCGGGCCCTTTCGTGGCCAATGAACCCAAATGGTAGGACAACATTTGATGGAACAGACTACGGTTTTTAGTGTCAACCAGTAGCAAAAATGGCTTCTAATTTTGGAAGCTGTAGCTGTAGTGGACATAAAGACACTACCCATTGCATCATGTAAAATAGGCCAAGTTGGAAAGTTAGCTTATATATGGAACTACTAATGTAAAACAATATGTTTTCTGTGACTTGCTTCCCGTGTTCTCCTAATGATGTTTGTTGGGGTTTTGTATGTTCATGTTTTTGTGTATGCATATAAATAAGATAAAATAAATTGGGTTGGCAACAAGCATGGAATGTCACAAAAATAACTCATAGGTCAGGCCCTAATTAGGGTCTGTGACAGTATATATCATTGGGAGCTAAGCACAATCTACATAATTCATTAAACATGTTGTAGCATTCAACCTTATTTCAATTAAAGAACATAACATTGTTCCTTATTTCAAAAGAGTAGCCACACATTTCCAAACAAGACAAGGAAAGTGTTGTTTCAAGGAAGGTAAATAAAATGTATTTTTTAATATTATATTAAAATCAAAATCTAGAATTAAAATGATATCTTATACGAATATCAACATCGACTTTATTGTTGTTTCCCACGATAAGTTATGATTTACCATGAGTTGGCTTCTTTTGATTTATGAATCCCCATATGGTAAACATAACATGATTTATTGCATTGTTATCTAGCCATCATGAATTGGATGGGTCTTGTCAAAGAGATTGGATTCATAAACAAATGCCAAAAAATCATTACTTGTGATGTGACATTCAGAATTTCGACGTTTTTAGGATTATATGAATGAATATTTCATCAATGCATTGTTAGTTAAGTCTAACTTTGAACTGATTACTCATGAGACACTAATCGAAGAGGAAAGGTTATTAAACATTCCGATGTGCACGACCAAAGAACTTGACTAGGGATCAATGATTTGACCATAAAAATTGATGAGAAACAATCCTATACTGATACAAGGTGATCAAGAAGCGATTATAGATTGATTCACAGAGAAAATGTAATCAGATCATGAGCGGTTCATACTACCATTACATGGATTACAAATGACCTTAAATCGTTTCCTAATAATTGTGTTCTTTGGAATAAGTAATTGATCCCTTGTAATTACATGACAATTGAGATCATCCTTAGCTCAAGTTCGCGCAAATGCAGATTAATATTATTTTAACCGCGAGTCGAGTGCATGTAACTCTTGACAACTGTCCATTAGTTTAAGATGTGCTAAGGTTACAATTGATTGACTTGGTCATCATTTTTAATCCAAATTCGATTATGGAGCTTTTCAGATATTGGGATTAAATTGTTGGATTTTTGCCTTATTAATTTCCAAAATTTTCGGCTCACTTTGAAACATTGAAAAAGAAAAAGAATTATCGGATCAAAAATTTAAATCAGGACTTTGCTACTCTTTTTTCCTCTCCTTTTTCTCCCCCACGTGAGCGCCTATCTCTTCTCTCTCCCACTTTGTTTCTTTTTCTTTCTTCTCCACGTGTCTCTTCCCCTCTACCATACGCCTCTACCTACCCATCATATCTCTCACTTTTTTTTTGACTTTTCCTCCCCTTTTCTCTCTCCTCTCTCCTCTCCCTACCGCATGTCCCTTTTCCTTATATTTCTTCTTCTTCTTCTTCCTTCCAATGAGTAACTGTTGCTGCACTTTTCCTATTACCGCCCCTATCATTAGCCACCCCGGCCACCCACAGCAACTTGTTCCAGCTGCTAGTCGTACACCAAACCGTTGGCAAGCCACCATTCGTCCACTATTGCAAGCACCGATGATCCGTGCTTGAAAAATAGCTACTATCCTTTGTTCCACTTCAACATGGTCATCAACCAACTACTGCTCACTTCAACTACCCTCACCATCGTCCCTTTGCCCCCGTCACCTCTGGAAGTCGGTCGGTCGGCTAGCTAAGCCTACCTAGCTAATGAACCCTCGAACCACTACTCTCTCCTCCCTCTTTCTCTTGGCTTTACTTTGCCGAACCATATGGTCACCATCCGGCCACATCCACAGACCGGCCACTACCTTATCAGCCATCCTTGCCACCTCTGCCTCTCCATCAAATTGTTGCAAGCTACCCGTCCTCTGCCCAAGCAGTCACCGTAAACCTTTGTCCTCCCTTCATTCGGTTTTGGTTTAGGGTCAAAATGGCCACCACCGTCGACTCGCCATCCTTGCCGCCACCTCACAATCATCCCTATCATCACCGATCACCTATCTGAAGTTGCCAGATCACCCATCAGCTAGCCTCGAGTTGCCAACCACGCCTCTCTCTGAAGGTTTCCCCCTTGGCTAAATGGGCAATGACTTCTCAACTGAGATCTGTCCCTATGTTGCCTCGCCTTGCCACCCCAAATTGGAGGCTTCTTTGCATCCGCCTTGCCACCATCATCACAACCGTGCCGCTGTCATCGCTAAATGGTGAGTTATGGCACTAATTCTTTGATTAGTGCACTAATCTTGATTAGGGGTTGATTAGTTTAGAATTAATCATGATTAGGGGGTTAGTTTATTTTAACGACAATTAATTTCGTTAATTCCGCTGAGCGTTATTAACTATAGTTTAACTATAAATTATGTTAATATATGGTTAGGCTTAAATTAAAAATAATTAATTATATTTCATTACTTTGGAGTTAATTAATTATAATTAATCATTTTTGGTGTTAATAAAGTATGCTTTGGAATAATTAATCATGATTAATTATTTTGATAATAAGTAATTATTATAAATTCATGCGGTGATTGGTTGTTTTGGTAATTAATTATGACTAGTAATAATTATTTATAGTTGATTGTCGGATTACTACCATGAAATGATATATGAATATTATGTGGGACATTGGTTGCATTATATGTGGATTTTATGCATATACCATGTAAATCACAATGTGAGTGCCATGAGGATTAAATTGATTAAATAATTGCTTGCCCTTGATAAAATTGATGTATGTGACCACATGTGATTATTTTACTACATTTTTTGTATGAAAGTGGTGGTTGTTTATTAATTAAGCATGTACCACATTTGCATCGGCTAATATTCAAGAAATAAAATGGATTGTGTGGTTGAAGGTGCTTGTGCAATCACATTAAGTGAACCCGTCACCAAATGAGAGGCTGGGTGACAATGCCCGATTTATTGGATGCCTAGCGGAGTCTGGATGTCGTGTTGTGGTCAATGTCGGATCAATCTGTTAAGGAATGTCATCTGTGATGGGAGATTAGGACGATGCCGTGCCCAGTAGGATGGAACGATGCTTGGTTATATCATAAGACTATCAGCATGATTGATGGCAACGACCTAGAGGTCAAAATAATTAGAAATGTTTGTCTGCTATGTGCATAGGATGTATATGTTATGTTTTGATTATGTGGTTGCTTGTTTATTTACGTCTAGCACATGTGATTGGTAACATTCAAGGTATGTGCAGCCATGAGATAAGGTTGCATGTGATTCAACTTGATTGTAGTTGTTATGTTGGGCTACCTATTAAGTACTCCCGAGATTAATTGATACCCTAATCGAGGCTTAGAGTTTTAACCCACCGATATTTTATCTCATTAGTTGTTGTTAACAATTTTTCAGGTTCTTGATGGATATGCCATGGCTGTTGACTTTTTAAATTGACTAGAACTAGATCCCTAAAGGATGAGATAGATTGACATCTTTGCCTTTGTATCTTTTTGGTTGGCTATTGGAATAATACTCTATGGTAAGATTATACATGTATATGCTCCTTAGTGTCAATTTAATAATAAATAAAATGATGAGGTTGATTTTGTGATGTTTGTCTTTCTACCTATCCCTACTGTTATTGTTGGCCAAAGTTTAATATTCATTTCCACATGTGCATGATTATAAGATAAAATGAAATAGTTAGCGACACATCCTGGGACATTGCGCTCACTTGACCAAAGAGAATAGGGGCTGCCATGTGCCCGAGGGTCAAGGCATGACATCCCCATCGAACTTGGTATTAAATTCTGGTCAATACCTTGAGTAATAAGATGTGATGGGTTATGAGATAATTAGATCAAAAATATGTTTTTTTTAATAAGCCCATGATTGCTTATAGAATCTTTTATTGTAAGCTGGTTGTTCACTATTTCTGATCCTTGATGAAATTGGAAAGTAGTTTCTTTGAGAATTCTGCAAGATGAAGAATCCTGATTTGAGAGCTTTAGAGGCAGGGCAACTCAAGGTCAGGCTAGTGCTAGGGGTAAAACACTAGGGGATGCTTGGTTGGATGGGATCTTACAAGTGTTGAAAGCCTTAGGAAAATATGATAGAGGGTAGCAAGTTCAGACTTATGCTGTTGCTGCCACCACTTGCTATTGCAAATGCTTAAGTGAGTTGAACAATTCCTAGAGTCGAAGCTGTCCAAGTTTGCTGGAACGGGTGATCTTTAGGTAGCAATCGTCTAGATCAAGGAACTAGAGAAATTTTTCGTATTGTTGGAGTGCTCGGAGGTAGAAAAGTTAACTTTAGCAGTGTACCAATTGCAAGGTAACACTAGTGTTTGGTGAGAAATAACCAAGGAAAGGTTTTTCCTGAATGTGCGACCTCGAAGTGGGGTGCCTTTTGTTGAAGCGTTTAACTAGAAAATATTTTTTTGAGTGTGCACGAGAGTAAAGATGGCTGAATTCATATAATTTCGTTAGAATTATTTGTCGATTAGGTAATACAAGGCTAAGTTTGTAGAGTTGTCGAAGTATGCGTCAAGAATGATTGAAAATATGATAGACTGAGCCAAGAGGTTTAGGGATGGTTTGAAATTGGAAATTAAAAGTCAATTAGTGCACTGAAATTTAAGGTTTATAATGAATTGTATGAGAGCACCCAGCTAATTGAAAAAGCCATGGTAGAATAAGCAGCTACATCTAGATTGCGATTTGCATCTCATAGGGATAATCAACAACTTGGGAAGAGGTCAATGATAGAAAGAATGGAATTAGGAAAATTAGCACATGACTCAAGTGACAAGTGTTGACTTTATAGGAGATGACACAAAACAACTTCATGCATTGCTAAGACTGAAGCATGTTTTGCATATGGCCAATGAGGTCACATTGTGAGGAATTGACCTTGTCGACAATTGAGGAAGCAATCTCAATAGCTGCAAGTAGAGTAATTGATTGGAAATATCCCGTGTCCTCCTCATATTGGAGTCTACTATGGATGTGGTCAGTACAGCCACTAAATGAGGATCTACCTTCATAAGCCCATGGGAATATAAGTGCTACCATTGTAGGGAGGACAACTTGTAGGGAATGCTCTATAGAATGACCTCAATTGTCCTTTGGCACAAGGATAGGTGTATGTGTCACAAGAAAAGAAGACAGATAAATTACTATGCCTTTGCGTCGAGTGTTGCTAATTAACCAAGTAATGTTCATGAACAAGTATCCCGTGCTAAAGATAGATAACTTGTTTGACTAATTTCAAGTGCTTCGGTGTTCTCCAGGATAGACTCAGGAATGGACTATCCTTTATTGAGGATTAAGAAGGTGGATAAACCGAAGACGGCATTTCATACATGATATAATCACTACGAATTTACTATAATCTTGTTTTGATTGACCAATATGCCAATTGTTTTATGGATTTGATGAATTAAATGTTTAAGGCATATTGGGATTAGTTGATAATTGTGTGCATAAACAATATATTGGTGCATTTGAGGAATTTAGAGAAACAACAACATCACTTGAGGATGGTGCTGCAAACCTTTTGAGATTATGTGAAGTTTAATAAGTGTGAGTTTTGGTTTACTTGTGTAACTTTTGTTGGTCGTATTATTATGGGTGAAGGAATTCTATGGACTCAACCAAGATAGATACGATTAAGAATTGGCTAAGGCCTATGACAATGATGGAAGTTGGAGTTTTCTAGGCTTGGCAGGTTATTATATATAATTCATAAAAAGGTTTTCTACAATAGGTACGCCTCTGATGCAAATGCTAAAGAATGATGTAAGATTAAATGGACGGATAAGTGCAAGCGTAGTTTTCAAGAAGTTAAGTATAAGTTGACTATCGCACAACTTTTGACAATACCATTTAGATTTGGAGGTTATGAGATTTACAGTAATGCATTGTTTAAGGGATTAGATTGCGTGGTAAGGCAACAAGGAAGATTAGTTACTTACGTGCTACGATAATTGAAGCCATTGAATTAATGGAGGCTACATAAGTTTTTATCTTAATGATTTGAGGATTATAGGCAATTGATCATAGGTGATGATCTCTTAGGTGGTGATAACTTTTGATAAGATTTTTGGTGAATAAGTTACTACTTGGAAGTCCTAGATTTGGTAAAGAATGAGAATAAAATTATTTTGAGAGATAACTAAGATCTCACAAGTTGAATTACCCAAGATTTGGAATTAGTAGCGAACATTTATGCTCTTAAAATTGGAAGGTTTTGCTTGATGATATTTAGTGTAATAAAAATTGATTTTAGAATTTGTGAGCTTAAATGGTGATAAGAGATGAGTTTACTCATGGTAAATTGTTTCGAGAGACAATTAAGATTGGGATCTACAGAAATGAATTTTTATCCTTAGTTGATTAAGAATAATTGTTCTATGATGCTAGATGCACAAGTGGTAAATAGTATTGTTGATGATTTTTCTTGAGGTATTAGTAAAGACGTGAAGAAGTAGCCGAAAGCTTTTACTGCAATGGATGAGAATTGGTTTGCATTAATCTTTAAGTGGTTGATTTAACATCTTTGGGTTGAGTATGTAATTGAAGTGAATGAAATGCTGAAAGGTGAATTGAGGGCTTGTGCAATGTAGATTGCGATCTAATATAAATTTGGCAGATCATAATCAAGTGTCGATGAGTAATCCCGAGAATACAACCTCATGGATTAACGAACTGGAGAAAGCGTTTGTACTCTGAGATGCTCAAATGAGGCTAAAACCATAAGGCTTGATATAGGATGGGCCATAGCAAATAATACATCTATGAGTTAGTTCGTGTCAAATAGGATGCCCTTTCTAGTGGCTATGTGGTACGAGGATGCCTGTAATGACCGATTTGATGAGGGTGGGGAGTAGTCCTTGGGGCTAGAGAACTTGAGCAAAGAGCGATTCCTAGCAGGCTTTTAGGATGTCGAACAAGGCAATAATGAACTGAACTGCGCACTAATTAAGAGGATGTGATTTTATCCAAGTGGTATAGCAAAAATATGGTCAACTTTAAAAAACTCCAGTTAATTGGAACAATGTCAAAGATACGAGGATCATTGGTCCAAGATTGTCTGGTAGTTAATTGATATGATTAAGATTATCATAAATAGGCTAAGGACATGTAAAATCGCTAAAAAAGTGATGCAAATGAAGGCCTTTGGAATTTTAGGTAGGGAATCATGTTTTGCTTAAGGTGTTGCTTATGAGAGAGACATCTTGAGTTGGCATAAAAAGGAAAAACCAATTCCTTTATGCATTGGACTTTTTGAGATTTGGATTGGATAAAGAATTTGGCCTTAAATAGATAAAGAATGCAACTATGGACACTACTAGCACCTTTGGTCAAGTGGTATGCGGGATTGAAGCAACATGGTCCAAACAGGGGTTTGAACCCCAAAAAAGACAGTTTGCTGTATAGAAAAAAAAATTTGGAACATTTGTTTTTGCAAAAATGGGTAAGTGCTTAACCTCTTGGAACTAAAAATGGTTAATACATTATTGGAAGTGATCTGGTAGCACTAAGAGTGTTGGATGGCGACAGTATAGAACAGAAAGAGCTACATGAGAAGACGAGAAAATAATGAGGCATCAATACCCTTATCTATTTGAGGAATCGAACAATAATGTAAATTTCAAGGATAAAATTTCTGTAAGGGGAAAGAGTTGTGATGTCTTGAATTTTCGACCTTTTTCTGGATTAGATGAATGCATATTTCATCAATGCACTATTAGTTAAGTTTCATTATGAACTGATCACTCATGAGACACTAACTGAAAGGGAAATGCTATTAAAGATTCCAATCTACACGACCAGAGAACTTGATTAGGGATTGACAATTCGACTATAAGGATTAACAAGGGAGGCCAATCAAGGAGCTACTATAGGTTGATTTGCAAAGAAGAATAATAGGATCGCGGGTGATTCCATTTGCTATTATATGGATTGTGAACGATCCTAAATCGATTCCTAATGATTGTGTACTAATCCCTCATAATTACATGACAATTGAAATCATTTCTAGCTCAAGTTCGCACAAATGCAAATTAATAATATTTTAATTACGGGTCGAGTGTGCATGACTCCTAACAAACGTCCATTAGTCTAAGATATACTAATATTGCAATTGATTGACTTGGTTATGATTTTTAATCCAAATTCAATTATCAAAATTTTCGCACTTTGAGATTAAATTATTGGATTTTGACCTCGTTAATCTCTAAAATTTTTGGCTCATTTAAGAAGATTGGAAAAGAAAAAGGATTATCTAATTGAAAATTTAAATCAGGACTATACTACTTTTCTTTCCTCTCCTTTTTCTCCCGCCACGTGTCCCCCCTCCCTCTTCTCTCTCTCCTTTTCTTTCTTTTCCCTTCTTTCCGCAAGTCTCTTCTCCTCTGTTGCACGCCCCTACCTATCCATCACATCTCTCACTTTTTCTTTGGACTTCTCCTCTCCTTTTCTCCCTCTCCTTTCTCTCCCCTCTCCCCACCGCATGTCCCTTTTCCTTCTTCTTCTTCTTCTTCTTCTTCTTCTTCTTCTTCTTCTTCTTCTTACTCCTTCCACCGGGTAGCTGCTGCTGCACTTTTCTTGTTACCACCCCTGTCGCCAGCCACCCTAGCTACTTCTAGGAAGCTCGATCCAACCGCCAGCCGCACATCGGACTGCCGGCAAGCTACCGTTTGTCCATCGCTGCGAGCGTCGACGATCCGCGCCCTGAAAATAGCCGCATTCCCCTGTTCCACTTCGACCTGGTCGTCAACCAGTCATTGCTCGCCTCAGCCACCCTTGCCGTCATGCCTCCGCCCCTGTCACTACTGAAAGATGGTCTACCGGCCAGTCGAGTCCACCTAGCTGTCGAACCCCCAAAACCGCTGCTCCCTTCTCCCTCTTTCTCTAGGCTTTGCTTTGTCGAACCATCTGGTTACTGCCCAGCCACCACCTGACCAGCCGTTCTAGGCACCTCTGCGTCTCCGTCGGACTGCCGCAAGCCGTCCATCCTTCCCCCGAGTAGCCACCATAGATCGTCCTCCTTCTTCTGTTCGGTTCTGGTTTGTGGTCGAGAAGGCCGACGCCGTCGGCCAACCGTCCTTGCCATCGCCTCATGATCGTCCCTATTATCGTCGTTCACTCGTCTAGAGCTGCCGGACTGCCCATCAACCAGCCCCAAGCTGTGAGCTGCCTCTCCCTCTCAGGGTTTCCCCCTTGACCGAACGGGCAGTGGTTTCTTTGCCAAGATCCACCCCCATGGCAACTTGCCTTGCCAAACTGGAGGCGTCCGTGCATCCGGCTTGTCACCGCCATCACAACCTCACTGCTGCCGTCACTAAACGGGGGTTATGGCACTAGTCCCTTGATTAGTGCACCGATTTCGATTATGGATAGATTAGTTTAGGATTAATCAGGATTAGGTGGTTAGTTTATTTTTCGATGGTTACTTTCGTTAATCCCGTTCAGCGTTAATTAACTATAACTATAAATTATGTTAATATATGATTAGGCTTAATTTAAAATTAATTAATTTTATTTACTTAATTTGGAATTAATTAATTATAATTAATCATTTTTGGTGTTAATAAAGTATGGTTTGGAATAATTAATCATGATTAATTATTTTGAGAATAATAAATTATTCGGATGATAATTTGTTATTATAAATTATTATAGTAATTGGTTATTTTGATAATTAATTATGACTGGTAATAATTATTTATAGTTGATTGTTAGATTATTCCCATGAAACGATTTATGAATATTATGTGAGACATTGATTGCATTACATGTGGGTTTTATACATGTCCCATATGGATCGTGGTGTGAGTGTCATGAGGATTAAATTGATTGAGTAATTGCTTGATATATGTAATTGTTGTGATTATTTTACTGCCTTTTATGTGTGAAGTGGTAATTGTTTGTTATTTGAGTACATACCATGTTTGCATCGGCTAATATTCAAGAAATAAAATGGATTGTGTGGTTTGAAGTACTCATGTGGTCCCATTAAATGAGCCCGTCACCCAACGAGAAGCTGGGTGATGATGCCCAATTTATCAAATAACTGGCTAGTATCGTATAGGATATATGTAGTTGTGAGGTAAAATTGCCTGTGATTCAACTTTGATTATAGTTGTTATGTCGAGCTTAATTGTTAGGTACCCTCAAGGTGAATTGGTACCTTAGCCGAGGCTTAGAGTTTTAACCCACTAAGATTTTATTTCATTGATTGTTGTTAACACTTTTTTCAGGTCCCTGATGGACACGCCTAGCTATTGACTTTTTGGACTAACCAAATCTTGACTCTTAAGGGATGCAGTACATTAAACCCTTTGCCTTTATATCTTTTTGATTAGTTGTTGTAATAGTGCTTCGTGGTGGGATTGTGCATGTATCTATTCCCTAGGGTTAATCTAATAATAAATAAAATGACATGGTTACTATTGTTATTGTTGACTGGCATATGCATAATTATAAGATAAAAAGAAATAGTCGGCGACGCCTCTTGGGACATCACACTCATTTAACCAAAGAGAACAAGGGTTGTCATGTGCCTGAAGGTCGGGGTGTGACATGTGAGTTCATGCTTGTATAACCAAGTTTTATATATTTATTGTAGTCTTTCTTTAGGTGACCCACAAAAGAAGTAATCATCACCATCCTTTGAATGATCCTTTTGAAGAACCTAAACTATCAGAATGACTAGTGGTTTCATGAGTTCCTTCATGGGTTTGACTGTTAGACTTTAAGCCTACCATCCTTAGGACATATTTTCTAACCTCCACAGAACCATCACACCTTATGTTAAAGAGTCCTTGTAGATGTATTCTAATCTTAACGTTAGACAAGGCACAATGCTAAACCTTCAAGGCTTCCATCATATATTTAGTAGTGCAATTAGTTAGCAAACCACTATTTGAGTATTCATGAATAGATCACTTTTTTGATACACAAGAAAATCCAATTGCTCTTTTTCCAAGAAGCAATTGTGCTTTCTAGGGTTCCATATTGTTGGCAGTTTGATTTCCTACCTATCCTTAGTAAGAGCAATATGAATATCCACCAGCTCTATTGTAAAACAAAAAATCATCTTTCTATTTTTTAAAGTTTAAACCAGTAAAAACCTTAATAGTTATGGAGTTATCGTTTACAAATAGGGTGTCTTAAAACAATAAGCAATGTATATAATTAGTATTATGTGAGTACTATGAAATTTGAAACCATATAAATACACATTCAGAGAGTTACATACATTATCATATAATCACATTTGGGCAGAATACATGACATGCAATTGTATACTTTCCACATGACAATACCCTTGAGAATATGTTCTAACCTTCATGAATTTACCACCTTTGGATGTATGGACTATTATGATCAATCATTTTTCAATCATATGCTATTCATATATCCTTCCATGAGCTAATACACAATCACATCCTTTGGGAATATAACCATACATTCATACATGAGACATTTCACTATAATATGAGACTGATATTTCTCAAACTCAATCAAGTATGTCATTTTGATAGTCACAACCTAGTTGAATGATTAAAAATTACTCATATCAGGGATATAAACTTTATATCTCACATTTACCTTATACATGTGATTTCGGACTTAATAATGAGGCAATTTGTCACTAAAATCACATGTCATACCAATTATATTACTTCATTCATTGATACATGTTAAACCTTATACATACTATTAATGAATCAGGTTCTACACATTCTTTATGTGATAATATTCATGTAATCCAGCACCTATATTTCCAAAATTATAGAAAAATACATGAAAATATGAAAAAATTCCTTCAAAATACATGTATTTAGAGTTTCATATGTATTTTTACATCCATAAAATCATCAAACATATAAGATAAATATACCACAGTGTAGAGGATCTTCATACGAATCCACAGGTACTAAGAACACCCAAATTGGAGGTTGAGCGCTCCCTCATGTGCTTCCGGAGTGCATGACGTGTGTATTCCATGTGTAACACCTTTAAACCGGTCCAAACCACCGGTCCAACTGGGTTTGACCAATTAGACCATTCAATGAACCAATTAGACTAGTCCAATCAATTTACCAAACCAGTCAATCAGGTTGGATCCTGAGTTGGGTCGGACCCTAAGTTCAAGTTAGTCAGACCCCAGGTCAGGCCCACAGGTACTAGTCCAATCAATTTACCAAACCAGTCAATCAGGTTGGATCCTGAGTTGAGTCGGACCCTAAGTTCAAGTTAGTCAGACCCCAGGTCAAGCCCACAGGTTCAGGTCGGGTCAACCCGTGCCATGTTGCCGACATCAGCCCTGGCATTGCCCTACATGAGCACATGGGGTACAAGCACATGGGAGTGTGTAGCCTCTACATGCCGACACCACAGTGGCACGTGCGACCTCCCCTAGAGGAGCTGCCCACCAAAATTCTCGTTTTGATGAGCTTAGTTCGTTTATGTGATCAAAATTGGATTTTATTGCACAAAAAATATGAAAACTGGCAAAAACAATATGTTCGAGTTCTAGGCTATAGCTGCTTTTATACTATATGTTGGCAACAAAGGTGCACCTAGGATCTCCATATCTAGAATTAAGAAACACATATATATTCAAGTAAAGAAATTTGCACACCTGATTTAGAATCCACGACTCTTAATGCGGAATAGCGTTGATTCAAAGCTCAAGCACTTCTTGTCTATCACTTTCTTTATTATTGGCTCAATGAGACTACCCCTCACCCTTTGCGTGTAATAGCCGCTCCTTATGTGTGGAGCACTATATGTGTTAAGAGTTATAAAAGAGACTTTAGTACTATTTATAAAGTTTTCAACCAGGCTCTCTCATTGTGGGCTAGGTTCAACTCGGCTCACACTAACTAGCTCCAAATTAGACTAATTAAAAAACTTTATATCTCACTTTATTTGACCAATCCTGTAAAATGGTAAATTATAATATTAATTAATATTAGCCAATGCAGGAAAACTCTTACAATTTGGACTCAACTTTCTCTAAAAAATAACATATGGGAAGTGTTATTATTAGACTAATACAACGTAGGATTCTCGTCGGAAATATGTTGCTCCTGGAGCAGTTCAAGAGAACGTTTTGTTATGGTCATGATGCTTGAGTGATCTCAAGGGCTGTCCATCTCGACAAATTGCTCTGCTAATTAACAGGGCTTTCGCTTGACGAGATACGTACACTCCCAAGTCGATGCTTGAAACTGCTGTTTGAACAGGATTCCGAGTCAAAACGGCACTCTTGCATTGGTTTCATATATTAAGTGAAACACTTCTGCCTCGGACCTTTTCCTTGTGATGGTCTTGCATACTCGCGCCACCAAAAAAATAAGAAAAACACTTTCTTTTTCCTTCTCAAAACCTAAAATGAGACAAAGAAGCTTAAAATGCTAAATAACATGCTGCAACAAGTTACCCCTCACTTCATCGAGAAACGACACCATTGAGAAAATCTAGGATACTTTTGCTATGTTCTCATTTAGCAGCATTGAGAATCAGGTTCTGCTTTTTTCGGCTTGCCGTGGTTTCCGAATCTTCGGGATACAATTGCATCAGATAATGTGTTCCACACCTGCATATTCCCCACCATGTAGGAGTTTTTAGTATAAACCATGAACGGAAAATTTCAATAAGGTACAATTTTGAATGAGAAGATGGGCAAGGTTTCCCCTTACTTCAGGTCTCCCCTTGGAACCTCCAATGGCAAGTAAAAGAGGACTATCTTCCGAGAAGGAAACAGGAAAGACAGCACCCTCAAACAATTACAATGCTTAGTATTCTGACCATCTACAATAGTTTACAGTTGCAAAAGAAAAATAATGAGATAAGCATGTTAAAAGTCCTAAAACTTATCGTAAAAAGTGCAATTGAGTTCTAAAATCTTTTAAAAGTGCAATTAAGTTCTAAAATTTATTGAAATGCAATTAAGTCTTTTTGTTAACATGCCAATTTGACTAACATAAAATATTGACGTAATATTTTAAAATTAATATCTCTTTCCTATGTGGCATTAATTATTATTATTTTCTTCAAATGTTATTTAAATTATATTTAAAAACTAAAAAAGCAAAGATAAAATTTTATCTAAAAAAATTGGAAAAAAAAGAATGACGGGGCTTGTTGGTGGGGCACTTCCGCCACTGCCGCCCATTGCTGGAGGGGCTGGCGACCTCACTAGCCCTAGGCAAGGGTGGCCGACCATTGCTAGGCCAAGGTGAGGCCTCACCCAATGCAAGGGATGGTTGCCGACCACAAGTGAGGAGAGTTTTTTAACTTTGCGCGAAATTTTGAAGTTTTATCTTTCAAATTTATTATTACGTGGATCACCTAATACATTTATAAAAAAGTCATCGATCACAAATGCGATTTCATGTATTGTATCTTCTGTTTTTCTCTACCCACCCTCCATCATATCTACCTAAATAATTAATACATTGGAGCATTCAGATGCGGCTGATGCTTGCTTGAGCAAGGTATATGAAAACTGATTGGAAGGTCGTAAGATTAGACGACCAAATAATGAAGAGGAGCTCAAGAAGTAGAAAGTGAAAGCACACAAGGCCATGCAGGATTGAGACAACATTTTGCAGAGGTTAAAGACCTTTATGGAGAAATCATGGAGATGGATCCTGCAGATCCTATCACAACAACATGGACGGATCGTTGCTCTCAGCGATCATTATTCACTTCTCTGCAACATTCAGCATTGATTTGAGGAACTCTGAGACGAAATTCAAATGGCCCATGACATGGCAAACATGCTACGGCATTTGCTGGGCTCCATGGAGAGCCATCTCCTCTAGAATGAGTGCATTGCTTGCGATCAAGTTATTCAGTTGATCGACATCGTGGCTCTGAGCTGCT
The DNA here is from genome assembly GCA_014858505.1 of Corymbia citriodora subsp. variegata. NCBI lineage: Eukaryota > Viridiplantae > Streptophyta > Magnoliopsida > Myrtales > Myrtaceae > Corymbia > Corymbia citriodora. Next base: position 17,376,296 of record CM026414.1, read on the forward strand.
TCTAACAATCTTGGGTCAATTTGAGTGGACATATCTGCGCTGCTAATTAGAACTAACAATGGTGAATGTGAACAATATAGTGCAGGCCCCCCTCTAAGCATCACTCGTGGTTTTATATGTTTGAAGAAAATATGTTCTCTTGATGGCCCATTCATCTGAAGAAGCAAAGACCAAATAAGTACTTGGAAGAAAACTTGCACGACCTCATCTCAGAATCTTGACTGCTGTCCGTGAAGTCACAAACGTGCTATAAACTCAGGAAACATCTATTAGGAAAATACGCACAGCAATTACTTGTGGACACTACAAAATCAGCTGCAGTGAATCAAGGACATCGATCTGACAGTTGGCTACACATTATTAGGAAAATACGATACAGTGAATCATTTGGGGACATTACACAATCAACTGCAGAAAATTAAGGACAGTAAATCAATTTCTGACCTTGTCAAACAAACTACATTCGATACTGCTGCTTGCATTTCTTAGCTCAACCTTAGGGAAAGAGATACCATCATTAACTGACAACAACGAATTAGGCCTTTAGAAAGTACATATCCCCTAATAGGTTAAACTGAGAAAGCCTTTCCAAGCAAAAATTTAAAGCTTGCGCCAACCGCCTCTGTATCAATAGAAGAAGAATTGGTGTCACTACCAGCAGCACGCTCAACAACTTCCCCTTTTTCAAATCAAACGCTTTGTCCAGTAACGTGAACAACAGGTAATACGTGAAGCAATAGTAAGTTAGAACCATTGCGGTCACGGAAAGTAACAGCGGCAGCCTGACAGTGAGATCTCTGGTGAGGCAAATGATCGTCTGAATTGACAATAAGAGTCCAAATGTGTTGCCGCTCATGAAGGCAATGTACGCAATGTCCCTGCCAAGAAGACAAGTCACCCAAGACGCATAGTATGTGAGGAAGCCGTTCATAAAACTACTGTCTACCTTTGTTGTAAAGTTTGGAGGCTGAAGCACAGCTTGGTAGGTTGTGCTTGCGATGAGCACAGCAACGACCAGCAGGGCGTTGTGTTTGTCACCCATCGTCTCTTTTTCTTTGTTCAGATTTTTCGATGGAGAACATGGTGATTGAGGAGCATTTGTGACTGGTTCCACATCTGATTGATCTTCCTCCGAGAGTAGTCTTGAAGCAGGTGAGTTTGATCTTCCTCTTCCATGTTCAGCTACAGCTTCTCTATCATCAACAACAGCCGATGGGGTCCCTAGGCTGTACATATCCCCTACGAGGTTAAACCAAGAAAGCTTTTCCAACCAAAAATTTAAAGCTAGTGCCAACCGCCTCTGTGCCAGTAGAAGAAGAATTGACGTCATTATCGGCAGCACGGTCCACAATTCCACATTTATCAGACCAAACGCTTTGTCCAGTAACGTGGAGGGCAGATAATATGTGAAGCAATAGTAAGTTTGAACCAGCGTGGTCATGGAGAGTAACAGTGGCAGCCTGATGGGGAGATCTCTGGTGAGGCAAATGATCATCTGGATTGACAGCAAGAGTCCGAATGTATTGCCACTTATGAAGCCAAAGTATGCAACATCTCTGCCAAGAGGACGAGTCACCCAAGATGCATAATATGTGAGGAAGCCCTCCGTTGAATTATCATCGACTTTTATCCTAAAGCTTGGAGGCTGAAGCACGGCTTGGTAGGTTGCACTTGTGATGAGTGCGGCAACAGTCAACAGGGCATTGCGTATATCACCTATTGAGTCTTTTTCTTTGTTCAAAATTTTCAAATTTGCAACTGTTTCCCAATCTGATTGATCCTTCTCCGAGACTAGTCTTGAAGCGAGTGAGTTGGTTCTTCTTCTTCTGCTTTTAGCTCCAGCTGGTGCGTTAATTTCTCCAATCTCTTTACCATTAACAATGACAGATAGGGTCCATAGACTGTACATATCCCCAAGGAGGTTAAAACCAGAAAGCCTTTCCAAGCAAGAATCTAAAGCGAGCGCCAACCACCTCTGTGCTAGTAGAAGAATAAGTGATATCATTAGCGGAAGCACGCTCAACAATTTCACGTCTTTCAGACCAAACTCTTTGTCCAGTAACGTGAACGGCAGGAAATATGTGAAGCAATAGTATGTTTGAACCATTGTGGTCACGGAAAGTAACAGTGGCAGCCTAATGGGGAGATCTCGGGTGAGGCAAATGATCATCTGGACTGACACCAAGAGTCCGAAAGTGTTGCCACTCATGAAGGCGACGTACGCTAAATCCCTGCCAAGAGGACCGGTCATCCAAGATTCATAGGATGCGAGGAAGCCTTTTGTGGAGCTACTGTTGGCTTTTGTTATAAAGCTTGGAGGCTGATGCACGGCTTGGTAGGTAGTGCTTGCGATGAGCACGGCAACAACCAGCAGGGCATTGTGTATGGGCGCCAATGACTCTTTTTCTTTGTTCAGATTTTTTGATGGGGAATGTGATAATGATTGAGGAGCATTTGTGACTGATAGTCTTGAAGCAGTCAAGTTTGATTTTCCTCTTCGATGTTCAGCTCTAGCTTCTCTATCATCAACAAATTGGGTCCTCATACTGTACATATTCCCTAGGAGGTTAAAGCAAGAAAGCTTTTCCAACCAAAAATTTAAAGCTAGTGCCAATCGCCTCTGTGCCAGTAGAAGAAGAAATGACGACGTTATCGGCAGCACGGTCAACAATTCCACGTCCATCAGACCAAATGCTTTGTCCAGTAACGTGAACGGCAGGTAATATATGAAGCAGTAGTAAGTTTGAACCAATGCAGTCACGGAGAGTAACAGCGGCAGCCTGATGGGGAGATCTCTGGTGAGGCAAATGATCATCTGGATTGACAGCAAGAGTCCAAATGTGTTGCCGCTTATGAAGCCAATGTACACAAAGTCCCTGCCAAGAGGACGAGTCACCCAAGAAGCATAGTATGTGAGGAAGCCTTTCGTTGAATTATCATCAACTCTTGTCTTAAAGCTTGGAGGTTGTAGTGCGGCTTGATAGGTTGCACTTGCGATGAGCGTGGCGACGATTAGTAGGGCGTTGCGTGTGTCTCCTATCGACTCTCTTCCTTCATTCAAAATTTTCGAATTTGCAACTGGTTCCCCATCTGCTCGATCTTCCTCCGAGACTAGTCTTGCAGTGTGCAAGTTGGTTCTTCTGTGTTCGGCTCCAGCTGGTGCGTTAATTTCTGTACTCTCTCTATCCTTAATAATGACAGACTGGGTCCTCAGACTGTATGTATCCCCTAGGAGGTTAAACCGAGAAAGCCTTTCCAAGCAAATATCTAAAGCTAGCGCCAACGGCCTCTGTGCCAGAAGAAGAAGAATTGACATTGTTACCGGCAGCATGCTCAACAATTCCACGTTTTTTAGACCAAATGCTTTGTCCTGTAACATGAACGGTAGGTAATACGTGAAGCAATAGTAAGTTTGAACCATTGCGGTCATGGAGAGTAACAGAGGCAGCCTGACGGGGAGATCTCTGGTGAGGCAAATGATCATCTGGACCGACACCAAGAATCCGAATGTGTTGCAGCTCATGAAGACGATGTATGCCAAGTCCGTGCCAAGAGGACCAGTTATCATAGATGCGTAGTACGAGTGGCGGCCTTTTGTGGAATCAACGTTTAAAATAAAGCTTGGAAGTTGAATCACAGCTTGGTAGGTGGTGCTGGAAATGAGCGCAGCGACCACCAGCAGGGCATTGCGTGTGTCGCCCATTGATGATTGAGAAGAGTTCCTTGCTCGTTCCCCTCCCGATTGATGACCATTAGGTTCCCGGATATCGCTGTTGTCGTCCCCCGAGACTACCAGTGCAGAGGGCGTGTTTGATCCGTCCTCTTCTGTGTATGGCTCCAGTTCGTGCGTGAATTTCTCTCATCTCTATATCTCCTGCTCCCCCTTTGTGAGAGAATTGAGACATCTAGAAGCGTCAAGCCACTTCGTTCGAGGCGCACGCATCTACCACCTCGTAATCCATAGCATGCCAACGAAGAACTCTGAAATATTTTTCCATCTTCGTTTTGTTCTCATTGATTTTCAGGTATTTGAATGATATAGAAATATTTTGGCATATGGTAGGGATGCCGAATTCCTAAGAAGAATTTTGCATATTCTAGGGATACCAAAGTGACACCCTCACTGAAATGATGCGCCAAGAAAAGTGCGATAGAGAAAAAGAAAAGAGAGAGAGAGAGAGAGAGAGAGAGAGAGAGGCCAATAGATCACCTGATCCTTCTTGTGCCGTGCTCCACCAACACAACGACCGCGTCGAACCAATCGTCCTTCCCGGCGAGATGAAGCGCCGGATCCAGGCGAAGCGGAGAGCAGTACCTTCACGGCGTTGAGCTCTCTGTTCCCGATGGCATAATGCAAAGGGACTCTTCTCTCCCCTCCCTTCGCAAAGCTTAGGTATTGAACCACACTCGAGCTTCCTCGCTGTAATAACTGAGAGCGAGAGAGGGGGGCAGACAAGGAGGGGACAGAGGAAGAAAAGAGTGAAGAGATGGTAAAAAAAAAGGACAGAAAGGGAGGGAAGAGACGTGAGGGTGAAGGACAGAGAAAGGAAAAAAACAGAGGAGAAGGGAAGAGAGAGAGCGGGTCAGAGAGGAAAATGACAGATTTTCTCGAGGATAGGGTCCTCGTAAAAGAGAGGAAACGAGAGTACAATAAAAATAGGAGAGAGAAGAAAAATAAGAGAGACAAGGCGGCACGGAACGAACGAGAAAATTTTAGGCACACTAGCAACGCCACGTCAATTTTACATAATCCACTCAATAAAGGACACGTGTCATATTTGGCCCCACCATCAGAGTTTTTTTTTTTTTTTTGAGTTGGACATCAGAGATAAAATGTCTCCACTATCTGCCTCCTCTCTCTCTCTCTCTCTTCATTCAACGTTCCACGAGATGGTCTCCCCTACATTGCAAAGGACAGACGGTCTCAACTATACTGCAAAGGACCGAGCCCTCTCTCTCTCTCTCTCTCTCTCTCTCTCTCCAGGGGAAGAGAGCGAGACCTTGGTCATGGGGGAAACCATGGGAGCCCCCAGTGCAACACCCTAAAGCACGTTGATAACCGCGGACAGAGAAAAACCACGAATCAAAATTGTGTAGCGGAATAGGAGATCAAGACCTCGAGCAAATGCAAGATTCGAGGAAAACGAAAGCCTAACCGGATGGAGAAGATAGCCAGAGAGGACAGGACGTCGGAGACTAGTGACACCATAGGAGAACAAGAAAACCATCGTGAGGGAGTTTTGCTTGGTAGTGTGGGCGATAGAGAGAGGATAAAATATTAAATGGTATGAGCTCGCTACGTCATCTGCTGAGATGGTGCATACTTGCCACTTAGGTTTTAACTCGTGTCCTGTGAGTGGGACCTTCTGGAAAATAAAAGGGTTGGTTCTCAACTGGCTTAGCTCGATCGTTTGGCAGAAAAAAAAGGAAAGGTCAATAAATGATCAACTCTTGCCTAAAAATTTTATCTCTCCACTTCAATTTTCAAGGCTTTTTCTCTTTCTCTCTCATAGAAGAACAACCCGATAGACAACGACCAAGACCCTTCCTCTGTTTCTTTCTCCGCGTGTCCCACCCCCTCTACCTTTGCCTCCCCAAAGCCTCGTTGGTCATCTGCCTTTGGCACATCGCCCTCACAATAGCCTTGCCAGTTGTAGTTGGGTCTCGAACCCCCTTTACCTCTACCTCCAACTATTTCCAACACAAAGATCAAGCACAAGGTTTGTGCTCACGTCAGTCTTTCGGCAACTTCTAGGCCTCTATCTGATTGCGTCCCTCCGACAAACTCATCATCACGCCTCTCTCTCTCCACTTTGATTCCCTCGATCATCTCCCCCAATAGCTCCATCGAGTCACAGTTGGCAAATGCGCACCACATCCTACATATATTCTTCTCACTAAGGCTTTGTCACTATATCTCTTCTCACATTATCTCGAATCCTTCATCACGTCCTTGTCTTCTTGTAGCTTCAAAAGGTTGGTCTCTCTCTCTATATAGCGTATCTTGATCTACAGCATGAGAGAGAGAGAGAGAGAGAGAGAGAGAGAGAGAGAGAGAGAGAGAGAGAGAGTCACGCTCTAACCCTCGAGCACGCGACAACCCCAATTCACTTGTGGTCAAATGAGTGTGACGTTCTAGGATGCACGCTTTAACCCTCGAGCACGCGACAACTCCAATTCACTTGTGGTCAAATGAGTGTGACGTTTTAGGATGTGCTGCCGGCCATTCTTTTTATTTTTAAATTATGCACATATGGAAACGAAACATTAAACCCAATCAACAACATCAATAGGTATGATAGTACTATATGATATAGCTGTCAATTTCCATTTGGAAATGCTTTTTCAAGATTGTCATTGAACCAATTTTCTTTTATGCTATTTCGCTACTAATTGTTTAAAATATTAATAATCTTTGATTAATGAAAGACCTACTGGGAAAAAAATTTAATTGGAGGAGCCAAAACGAATAACATAGTGGACGGGAAAATGACGATTGAGGAACAAACCCTAGCAATTTTCTTTCAAAAGATTAACCAATATTTTATGATTTTCACATGATTATGTTTAAAGCATTAATCAATTGTGTGTTTTGAAAACCCCCATGTAATGATAAATTGAGAATTTGCGTGAGGTTTATCAATGAAAGCTGGACAGACATTCTTTGGTTGCAAATATACTAAGATATATGTACTCTAGCCACATTTATACTACTTGGATACTGGCTGAGCTAAGCTATAAATAGACCGCTCAAATAGGTTTGGGTCAGATCATAAATGATCCAACCTAAATTGACTTATTTAACCTGTTTATGACCCATTTATTGTACTGTAAATTTTTTGAACCATACCCAACTTGACCCATGCATTCCTTTTAATATTTTTATTTTTATTTTTATTTTTAAAAAATCAAATTTTTAATCTTTATTTTTTTAAATCGAAATTTTAATTATTTTTTATTTTCTTATTTCTTTTTGAGGTCTTGGCCTCGCCAGAGGCCGATGAGATCAAGTTTCGCTAGATCGGCAAGGCTTGAGCCTCACTAGATGTCAATGAGGTCTAGGCCTCACCAAATTGACAAGCTCGAGCTTTGCCGGTCTCTAGTGAGCTCATCCCTTGCCTGGCCGTCACTTGGCAAGACACTAGCCAAAGAAGATGGAAGAAGGAAGAAGAAAGAAAAAAAAGAAAAGAAAATTAAAAAAAAAATATTTCTATTTTAAAAAAAATATTTCTTATAAGGCTGAAGAGGGAGAGACATTAGCCTAGTGGGTTGAAAATGGGTTCTAAAGTTAACTCATTTAGACCCAAAATTTTTAGCCCTTAAATTTAAAATCCATTTAAGGTAGGTTCTTCAATATTGAAGTGATCCATCCATTTATGTTTTAAATGGGTCACATATGAGTTTAAAATCCATTTTGATATGTCTAGCTTTAGATCTCGAGAAGTCATCCTTTCACACCTAACAAAGAAGTTACATTGGTTTTTGTTGCCTTGCCGATCAATACTAAAAAAAAGAAAAAAAAAGAACTGTTTTTTTGGCAATTACAGTATCCTGTTAATTTCGTCCATTCACGTAAACAAGGGAAATCGATTTATGTTTGGATGGATCCAATTGAATCGAACAACTTAGGAGAATTCCCAATGACATTATTGCATCACCTTTTTCTACTACTCCCACTGACATATCTTTTTCGCTCATTTTTTTAGGGCAGTTATAATTAACAAAAATAATTTAATATCTCTTTTTCCTCTTCACATTTCAACAAAATAATCCATCCGCTTTAATTTTCATCAGGTAATTACACATTTTTGCAACTTCTAATTGTTTTTTGCTTTGTCACAAAAATTCAAATAATCAAGTCACCCGAAAAAAAAGAGAAAATAATTACATGTGAATTTACAGTCAATTTAAAAGTAAAAAATGCGTACGTCACAAAATCAAAAAATGAAGAAGAAAGTTCCGACATAGCCAGTCGTTACTTGGCTCATTTTGACCA
>CM026414.1:17387506-17407543 GCA_014858505.1 Corymbia citriodora subsp. variegata
TGATAAATTTTATCATATCCTGAATTTTATCTTAATAGTCAAAGACAGCCTTGCCATTAATGGTTTGCCTCCATCAGAACCACAAAATTGTGTTTTCTTTTCTTTTGTTTGGCTAGTAGCATAAGACTTGGCTTGAACAACTATGTTTACCATGTGAAGCGGTTTAGTTTCCTTAATTTGACAGGAATCATCTTCAACCTCATCATCATCATCATCTAGATTCAAGTATGATGTATACTTGAATTTTAGACATCTAGATACTCATGATGGAATCAAGGTTCACCTTTACACACAATTGGTACAAGCAGGGATCAAAGTCTTTGATGATAGATATGACCTCAGTCCCGGAAAAGAGATAGGACTGGAGCTAAAAGAGGCACTCACACGGTCAAGAATCTCAATAGCCATCTTCTCCAAAAATTATGCTTTCAGTCAATTTTGTCTCGATGAGCTGGTACAAATGTGGGAGTGCAGAAAAACAAATGGACAAATTATTTTCCCGATTTTCTATGATGTTAGCCCCTCTGATGTAAGACACCAGGCTGGGGATTTTGGGAGTTCCTTCAGTATACATGAGATAGACAGAGTTGACTCAAATACCATTGAAACATGGAAGGAGGTTCTTCGACAGATTGGGCGACTAAGGGGATTTAGTCCGAGGGACCAAAATGGGTGGTAATGCTTTTACTTCTGGTTTCATTTCTCTTGCCGAGATAAATGGAAAAAGAAAAAAGTGTAGGATGATGCGAAAGTGAACCCAAACCTTTTGAATAAATAAATAAATAAATAAATAAATATATATATATATATATATATATATATATATCAAATCGATAATGATCAAAAATTTAACAATGCATGAGAATGAGAATAGACCATGTCGGTTGATTTAAGTTTTGTTGGTCCATTCTCCACTTTCGTTTTTGTCTACTTTCAAATATTTCTAGTGACTTTCTTGTCATCCTCGTGCTTCATCACTTCGCGTTTTGTAGGCGCGAGGGCGAGCTCGTAAAAAGAGTTGTTGCACACGTGGTGCAACTGTTGAAGAGAGAGGACCAAGTTGTAACCCACAAACTAGTTGGAATTGATCTTCATGTTCAAGAGATGATGAGAAAGCTTGGTATTGTCTACAGCGAGGGACAAGCGGTCGAAGTATGAGGAGAAGAGGTACGCGTCATTGGAATATGGGGTGTGCCAGGTGTCGGAAAGACTACACTTGCGAAGGTTGTCTTTAACGAGATGCGTAAGTTGTTTGATGCAAGTAGCTTCCTTGAAGATATTAGCTTGGAAGGAGTCCCATTTTCACGACGACTGTTGATTGCTGACCTTCAAAAACAAAACCCTGCACCACTTAATTCCATCCATGAAGGGATTGAAGAAATAGCAAATCTATGTCATAATGCGAAGGTTCTTATTGTGCTTGACGATGTAGATGATGATGAACAGATTAGAGCATTGGTGGGAAAGCTTACTTGGTTTGGTCCGGGAAGTAGAATCATTGTGACAACAAACAAAAGAGAGGTTTTAAATGCGTTCAAGGTTGGAGCTGTTGATGGTCAGAGAGTTGAGGAATTCAAGCTTGAACCAATGAGAGATCACGATGCCCTTCAACTCTTCCGTGAGCATGCTTTTGAAGGGAAAGCTCCCGAAGGTGTTTCTGAGTATGATTCCTTGTTCATAGACATTGGCCAAGTTATTGGAAGGCTTCCTTCGGATATTGTGCGTCATGCTTCATTTTTACGCAACAATATGAATATATACACATGGAAAACTACCTTGAAATTATTGCGAGAAAACCCAAAAAATAGGCAAGCTGCCTTTCGAGTCAGTTATGCAGGAGGATTAGAGCCTGAAATTTCCGTTGAAGACAATCAACTCACAAGTCCAATTCATTATTCATCAATTAACCAAAGCGCATTTGTGGCTAGGCAAGCAAAACAAAGTAGATTTCGGCCCATTCAATGAGAAGGAAGAAGCCCTGCACTTTTGGAGCTTGAATGAATTGCGCAAATCTTGATACGATGCAAAGCTGGGGGGTTGAATTGTAAGTTTCCACGTGTTTTAAATTTCCTATTGACTTTTATATTTCCTAATTACCACTATAAATATATGGTGCATTCTCCATTGTAAGAATTCATATTTAAGTTTGATAACATATGTGAATTTTTTTTCTGCGAGTGAACCCTTAAATTCGGCTCTTTGTCTAATATTTTGGTAGTGAGTTCATAAGTTCTTTGTCCTGAATGGTGAGAGATTCCTTTATGATTTAGTGTCATACTCCACCTATCCCTAAGTTACTTTCCAGTTTCCATCAAACGCTTTCAGCTTCTTCTGAGTCGCACCGTGCTTTAGTTAAAAAAAATTTAAATCTACATACGTTGCATTGACATATTGAAAAGGAAAGGAGCGTGATTGATTTAAGTAAAACAACCAAGAAAAAAAAATCTAAGAGGAAAATATTTATCTAAAAGAAGATATCATGATCTATAGGTTTTTTAATATTATTACAAGACAATAAATATACGAAAGATTTGTTTATGATAGGGTAATTAAAGGTTCAGCTTCTATCAACTTATGTGTCTAGGTCACTACTATATCATTTGAAATGCATCTTCAGCTATTAGTGAGAGGTTCTTGCGACTTGCGAGAAAAAGTTTATTCACCTTGAGAAATTTTCAATTCAACAACATCATGAAGGCATAAATTTTAGAATAGACTTCCTAACACATTGGATGGCACAAATTGTAAGTTTTTTTACAAAACAGCAGTGTGAAATTTGTTACATTGTTTTTATGAACGTGATACCTCTCCACTCTAGTGACTTGTTGTCCCGATGAGTGAAGATTGGTGCCGTGTTTCACTCCTTGTATAGTTTCACTTTGGTTGGACTTCTATGGACTTCTGGTTTGCTGTCATGATTTAGCTCTGGTACATGGAATAATGAGGAGAATTCATTGTCAAAAAGGAGCTAAAACTTCACCTGCACGCCACGCACAATTATGCATCCACGCCGCTACATTAAAAAGTGGTTTCTAGATGAAGATCACCCCACTTCTGTTTATCCGTGCATCTGTACATATATTACTGAATACCGAAGAACTTGAATTTTGGTATTGACTTCAAAACTATCATTATACCTTTGGCATCTGCAAGTTAACTCTTAACTTACTGTGGTTGGAGGGCCAATTATTTCACTAATCAAACCACCTGTTCTCTTAAAAACTGGAATTCAATGGAATTTATTGCTGTATGAAGGGAATCATTATGTAATAGCATAGACTTGTTTTGAACTTACAACTTCCACTTTTAAGCGCCACCTACAGTGAGTAGACCATAAAGATAGACATCATTGCTTGATGATTGAACATATGTTGATATGTCCATTACGTTTATTGCAATGACATGCCTGGGACTCAGCATTCAATCCAGCGTTCTCAGCAAAACCTCTATGGGTTCATTTGAAGGACCACCGCCATGATTTCATTGGCAGCTGCAGGCCATGGATTCTCGTATTAAGCAACCGATCTGGTCCTATACTGTGGAAAATAGATTTTTTTTTTGGTATCCTGTCATTTGAAGGTAAACTAGAAAGGAGATCAGGTGTGAACCCCGAGATCGTACTTTGATCAGTCCCATTACAGTGATGACTCGCTAAAGAGGAAAAAGAAAGGGTGAAAAGATGATGAGATGAATAAAAAGGCTTGCTAGCAGCCGGAGAGAGAGTTACTTATATGTGCATTGTATGTCCTCCCTCCAACATCTTGACCAAGGAAGAAAGGAACATGCACGTTTTAATATGTATTTTGAGAATCGAGAGAGACCAATACCAAATTATCACCACATCCTACGATATGAATTTTCGAATGCATCTACTTCTCCATCAATAGGCATAACTGTCGGTCTAAATGAGAGATTCAAAAAGTTATGCAAATTCTCTCACTTTTAGTTCATTCTTATAAGTCTGCCTTAAACCAATATCCCTTATAATATATCTCCTCTCATATGGGGAATTTGGTTTGCCATGGTAGACAAAGATTGAGAATCCTAGAGAATTTCAAGTGAAGAGATGATTCTATAGACTGGTTGCAAGCTAATGTAATTTTTGGTATATTACACTATTGATTTAGTTCTTGAACATTCTATAAATTTATCTGTCATATGATAGATCTGTGCAAGGGCATGCTTCTCACTACTTATGTTTGTATAAGTTACGAAGGAAATTTAAGCCTAGTCATATTTTGAGTGAAATTCATAGATACTACAATAATCATGGTTGAGGCACCTAGTTTGGCTCTTATTCAAAGTCAATTGTAATGGGTTCAGATTTTGGTTTGTTCAAGGAACATCCTTTTGGAATGCTTGAAAGGAATGTGGCCTTTGTTGAAAGGTTGCGCGATTCCTTGTACCGTCTAACTGAATTTGGCACATCCTATATTTTTGGCTTCGATATGTCAAGCAATGTTTTAGTAAAGGACACTAGAACACAACCAACTCAATCAAAAACTATAGTTCGGCAAGCCTCTCAACAACCTGCAGCCTAGAGCATGCATAGATGCGCAAATGTTGAGGGTTCTTTAAGCCCAATATACCACTTAACTTTTCCATAGCTTTGCAACCTTCGATGTAGATGTCTTGCAAATGATAACATACCTACGACTTGAATCTCAAGTAGGTTTATGCAGTGCTTCACTCGAAGTTTTTTTAGTTTCTTCAAGGCATTGGCAAGAAGTACTCCCGGTGGACAAAAGGTTAACTCACTCCAAGAAGACTCTGATTGATTGAGGACCCCAAGAGATCATCCTACCTTATCAAATTCTATCCTTTCAATTGACCCACAAGCATCCATTGATAATTCCTCTAATAATCACAACATTCCTACACAATAAAAGGCAGAGAAAAACAGAATAATAAGGAAACAATGGTTTTCAAAGATTCTAGTGCATAGACATACATTGATGATGGCAGTGAGTGAAACAGTTAATCTAGGGAAGTGACAGTCCATGACATAACTAGTCCAACTGTGAAGTGTAGACAGTATTTTGAAAATGGTATGTAACATCAACAGCCACAGTACTTGGTAAACCAATAGAACTTACAAAAGATCGTAGAAATGATGGTAAGATATATTTTATCTCCAGCTGTATCTGATTACAGAAGAGGTAGATCAAACCAAAATCCTCATCACAAATGAGCTTGTGCTTACCTCCTGGACAAAGGGTAGCTCGACTTGTTTCAGTTTTCTCCTAAAAAGCATCACAAGAGCGCTTTTAAAACAACTAAATATGCAAGAAAGTGTATTACTTAATGTTCCATAAATCAAGGAAGAATGTACTAACCTCATCATCAATGGAAGAGGTGTCACGCCCCGACCCTCGAGCACGTGGCAACCCCTGTTCTCTTGCGATCATTTGATTTGCGACTCCCCAGGATCCGTCGCCGACCGTTATTTTTATCTTGTAATTATGCACATGCAGAAGCGAATCACAATCCCTGGTCAATTACAAAAACAGGGATAGCAGAAAAACCTAACAAGAACACATTCAAAAGTACTGTTTTATTTATCTACTGATTAACCCTAGGAAGTTTACAAGTACAAGCCCTTACCACGGGCATCTTCCTAACGAGCCAATGAGGCCAACGAGCCAATGAGGCCAACGAGCCAATGAGGCCGACAAGCCAGGGTTAATCTACTCCCTTCAAAGATGGCCACGAGCTGAAACACACGTCGATCCTCCATCCTATGGACCTGACAATGGTTATTCAATAACCAGTGAGATAAATCTCAGCAAGTTAAAGTCCTAAGCCCCGGTTAGGAATTTCGCTCGCCTCGGGAGTTTAACATACAGCCTAATCCATCAAATCAAGCAACACCACTTCAGAGAAAATGACAGCACAAGACAGTTTAATAAACATGTGCAATCACAGGCGACCCTACCTAGCCTTGGCACACGCAACCTGTAGAACTGTCACTTAAATAATCACGACATTAAGAGGCATGCGAATAATCAGAGCATCTCACACAGCTTTCTCATATCTCACACCCACACATGCTCCGATTATTACGACCACTAGGGCCACGGCACAACCTTATGGTTGGCGGTCTACCAGTCAAAGACCAGGCATCGTCCTCCCCCATGAGGCACGGCGACGTCACGGGCTCTCTCCCATCGACGGCATTCCCTATGGAGCATGGGGCCCGCTCACTGCCGCAGCCCCGCAACTAACCACTGTCAGGCAACCGACCGAAGTCAGGATGACCAAAAGGCCACGGCACAACCCCAAGGGTTGGCGGTCTACCGGCAGCGCCGGGCTCTCCTCTTAATGTGACCATGCAACACATCATCAAACAATCCATTCTTTTCTTTGCTCTGTCGTGAATGCAACATCACCCATGCTCATGCGACATGCCATTTCTGATAACTCACGCAATATGTCATGCGATCTCACTCGACAATTCCAAAATTCCAAATTCCACCAATCATCAATCACGTACATTCCCTAATTCTCGGGAATAACTCAATAAATCAAGCACTTTCACTTCCACTCGGTCTTCGATCATGCGTTTCATCATTATTCACGCATATAATTAATAATCGGCACTTCAATAAATCATAACAACCAAGAACACATCAAAATAAGCCAAAAATTAGCTTCTGCATGAACAGTGCCGTGAACAGTAATCTGTGAATAGTGATTAGTGAACAGTAATCCGTGAACAGTAATCATGAACAGTAACTAATCCGAAATTAATAAAATAATATTAAACTTAACCATGGTTACTAAATTTAACCTAACTAGGGTTAATTAACTCAACCATGATTAATAATTAACCATAGTTACTTTAGAAACTAACCTTAGTTACTTTAATTAATTAACCTAGGTTACTTTAATACTAACTATGGTCAATTAACTAACCCTAGTCAGAATTAATTAACCAACATAATCAACCAATCAACCTTAATTAATCACAAATACACAAATACACTAATTAACCCCTAAGCAAGATTAACCCCTAAATAAGGATTAGGAAATTAACTTACTTGGATCGGAAATCCGGCGACACCGGCGCGTAGAGGGGGACGAGGGCTACGAGGAGTAAGCTCGGGGACGACAACGGACGACAAACGGTGGCCGAAACGGGCCAAAACAGCCCTCGGATTACTGTTCACGCGGAATGGAGTTTCTGGGTGAAAATGGCCAAAACGGGCGGCTAACGGCGACCAGGGGTGGCCGGCGGTGTGCGGCTGGCTCCCTGACTTCCGTGGCTACACTTTGGGCGGTGGTGGCGGCTCCGGCAACACCGGCAAGGCTGGATTCCGGTGGAAAAACAGAAAACACAGCAAGAAAAGGAAGAAAAAGGAAGAGAAAAGAGAGAGGAAAGGGGGTGGCGGTCCGGTGATGGTTTAGTGGCTTCTCGACGACGGCAAGGCGGCAAGGACAGCAGCTAATGGTGGCTGGTTCAGGGGAAACACAGCAGCACAGCTGCTGTTTTTGGAGGAAAACCAGAAAAGAACAAAAGAGAAAGAGAGAAAGAAGGAAACATGGGAGAGTGGGGAGGAAGAGAAAGCAACGTGGGGAAGGGGCTGCTAAAATTGAGGAGAGAGAGAGAGAAAGAAAGCAAGAAGCCAAGCAAGAGACCAAGTCAAACTTCCCTTCCATCAACTTGCCCCAAAAATCATTTCCTTGACTTTTCTTCCCTTTTGTCCTCCAAGAATAAATACATCTTCTAGAAAGGGCAATTTGGTAATTCCTCAAAGTATAGTATACCTTACTATATGCGTACACGTACCAAAAATTTATACGGGCTAGAAGAAAATCGGTTCGAGCTCAAATCGAAGGGAAACGTCTAGAAAAAGCTAACGGGCTCAAAGGCTTGAAGTTGGGCTTCCTTGGGCCCACTTGGCTAGCTTGGGCCCACGTGGCTGACTCCTCAAAGGCACAAGGCCCATTGGGCCTCCAATCGGTCCAATTTCTCTTGGTTCCAATTTTTCGGCCCGTTGAACCCTTTTTCAGAAAATTCTCGGGCTTACCAAAATTCGGGATGTTACAAAACGAGTAGTCGAGGTTTCTAATGTTCATCCTTCTATCCCTGTTTGATTGTTTGATTGTCTATTTGGACTGAAGACGGTTCGTCTTCCACTTGCGTATAACGAAAGATTAAAATGAATGGTGATCGACGAATCCTGAGACGTCACTTTCAATTGACCATGGTAAGGGGTTATTGCGAGCTCGAGAGTCAGGGCATGACAGTTCGGCCTTAAACCAGAACCGAAAGGAAGAATAAGAGAGGAGGTAGTAGGGACAATGGCTCGGGTGGCTTGGATGAGCGAACGATGAGGCTCATAGCAGTTTGGCGCGCAGCTGCTGGTCAGAGGTTGGTCCCTGCTCGACCCGACAAAGAAACCAGAAAGAAAGAGGGTCGAGAGAGAGGGAGAGAGAGAGAGAGAGAGAGAGAGAGAGAGGATGAGGAGCTACTGGATTCGCAAGTTGCAGGCGGCCAGGCAGCGACTCACAGCTAGGTAGCATGATGGCAGTTCGTTGTGCAGCTAGCAGCTAGATTGAGCTGCGGGGGTAGTTGAAACAAAGGCAGCAACGCAGCAGCAGTTCGCTTGAAACCAAAGGAAAGAGGAGAAAATGGGTGGCTGGTTTGGGCGATCGTGGTCAGGAGCTTGCCAGGGCTCCGGCAGCAAGCTAACGAAGTGGCGAAGCTATGCGACGACAGTGGTGGCAGTCGAAAAGGTGACAGTAGTAAGGAACACGGCANTAATCACGACATTAAGAGGCATGCGAATAATCAGAGCATCTCACACAGCTTTCTCATATCTCACACCCACACATGCTCCGATTATTACGACCACTAGGGCCACGGCACAACCTTATGGTTGGCGGTCTACCAGTCAAAGACCAGGCATCGCCCTCCCCCATGAGGCACGGCGACGTCACGGGCTCTCTCCCATCGACGGCATTCCCTATGGAGCATGGGGCCCGCTCACTGCCGCAGCCCCGCAACTAACCACTGTCAGGCAACCGACCGAAGTCAGGATGACCAAAAGGCCACGGCACAACCCCAAGGGTTGGCGGTCTACCGGCAGCGCCGGGCTCTCCTCTTAATGTGACCATGCAACACATCATCAAACAATCCATTCTTTTCTTTGCTCTGTCGTGAATGCAACATCACCCATGCTCATGCGACATGCCATTTATGATAACCCACGCAATATGTCATACGATCTCACTCGACAATTCCAAAATTCCAAATTCCACCAATCATCAATCACGTACATTCCCTAATTCTCGGGAATAACTCAATAAATCAAGCACTTTCACTTCCACTCGGTCTTCGATCATGCGTTTCATCATTATTCACGCATATAATTAACAATCGGCACTTTAGGAAAGCATAACAACTAAGAACACATCAATTTGAAACCAAAATTTGTTTCTGTATGAACAGTGCCGTAAACAGTAATTGTGAACAGTAATCATGAACAGTGATTGTGAACAGTAATCGTGAACAGTAACTATGAACAGTAACTAATCCGAAATTAATAAAATAATATTAAACTTAACCATGGTTACTAAATTTAACCTAACTAGGGTTAATTAATTCAACCATGATTAATAATTAACCATAGTTACTTTAGAAACTAACCTTAGTTACTTTAATTAATTAACCTAGGTTACTTTAACACTAACCATGGTCAATTAACTAATCCTCATCAGTCTTAATTAACCAACATAATCAACCAATCAACCTTAATTAATCACAAATACACAAATACACTAATTAACCCCTAAATAAGGATTAGGAAATTAACTTACTTGGATCGGAAATCCGGCGACACTGGCGCGTAGAGGGGGACGAGGGCTACGAGGGGTAAGCTCAGGGACGACAATGGATGACAAACGGTGGCCGAAACGGGCCAAAACAGCCCTCGGATTACTGTTCACGCGGAATGGAGTTTCTGGGCGAAAATGGCCGAAACGGGCGGCTAACGGCGACCAGGGGTGGCCGGCGGTGTGCGGCTGGCTCCCTGACTTCTGTGGCTACACTTTGGGCGGTGGTGGCAGCTCCGGCAACACCGGCAAGGCTGGATTCCGGTGGAAAAACAGAAAACACAGCAAGAAAAGGAAGAAAAAGGAAGAGAAAAGAGAGAGGAAAGGGGGTGGTGGTCCGGTGATGGTTGGGCAACTCCTCGACGATGGCAAGGCATCAAGGACAGTAGCTAATGGTGGCTGGTTCGGGGGAAACACAGCAGCACAGCTGCTGTTTTTGGAGGAAAACCAGAAAAGAACTCAAGAGGGAGAGGAGAAAGACAAAAGGGAAAAGTGGGGTGGCTGGTGGTGGACGTGAGGAAGAGATGAGGGGGAAGAAAAGTCAACAAAGGGGAGGGAGAAAGAAAGCAACGTGCAGAAGAAGAAGGGAGAAAGAAAGCAACAAGCCAAGCAAGAAGCCAAATCAAACTTCTCTTCCAAAACCTCATCTCCCTCCATCAACTTGCCCCAAAATATCTCATTCCTTGACTTTTCTTCTCTTTGTCCTCCAAGAATAAATATATCTTCTAGAAAGGGCAATTTGGTAATTCCTCAAAGTATAGTATACCTTACTATACGCGTACACAGACCAAAAATTTATACGGGCTAGAAGAAAATCGGTTCGAGCTCAAATCGAAGGGAAATGTCTAGAAAAAGCTAACGGGCTCAAAGTCTTGAAGTTGGGCTTCCTTGGGCCCACTTGGCTAGCTTAGGCTCACGTGATTGACTCCTCAAAGGCACAAGGCCCATTGGGCCTCCAATCGGTCCAATTTCTCTTGGTTCCAATTTTTCGGCCCGTTGAACCCTTTTTCCAAAAATTCTCAAGTTTACCAAAATTCGGGATGTTATAACTCCTCCCCTCTTAACAAAATTTCATCCTCGAAATTTGCAGGACTTTCTGCATCCTTAAACTGATGGGGTTATTGATGCCTCATTGTCTCCTCTTATTACCAAGTCGTTCATTCTGCCTCATAATGCTGTCAAACACTTTCAGTGCTGCCAAAACTTCCAATCCTGCCCAAACTGTCTTTGGTTCCAAAAGGCTAAACACTTGTCCACTTTAGCAAAAAGAAAAAAGTTGCAAAAAGTTGGTTTTCCCTTTTCTTTTCTTTTTTTCTTTTTTTTTTCTATGCGGCTACTGCCGCTTCCGGGATTCGAACTCCCGTCCTCAGACCTGCGGCTTCATCCCATGATACCACTCGGCTATAAGCGCCGACGGTGCCCAAACTTGCTTACTTTATCCATTTAAGGCCAAAAATCTTTATTCGCTCCAAATTTCGAAAGGTTCGATATGTCTAGGGCTCAGCTTTCCTTTCTTAACCAATCGAGATGTCCCTATCATAGGCAACACCTTAAGGAAAACATGATTCCCTACTTGAAATTCCAAAGGCCTTAGTCCTTTACTTGCATCAACTTTTTAGCGACTCTGCATTGTCCCTGATATCTTCACAACATCCATCAACTGCAAAACCATCTCTGAACCAGTGATCGTCTTTTCTCTGACCTTGTTCCAATAGACTGGAGTTCCACAAACTTGACCATATTTTTGCTACACCACTCGAATAAATTTATCCTACTAGCATATCAATTTACTAGAAGTTCAAATCCTGCTTCCAAGTAACAAAAATCGAGAACTTGAATGAATAATTGGTTAGACACTCTATAAACAATTAGGGCCCAAAAGTAGGTCTGATGCATATCAACTGCATTTACTAACCATGTTCACCAACCTCAGAGTCTTGAGTAACTGGACCAGTTCAAGTTTTTGCTTTTTTTCCTTCCACAAAGCAAAACTTCAGTGAAAGAACAACCTTGGAGGGGAGGATGATGGAAATCAAGTTATAGATTGGCTATAATATTCCTCTGGACCTGAGCTTATCAGTATGTACCTGAGCAGAGGTGCATGTACATGTGCATGTCAGTGTGTACACATGTTTGCATGCTTAGAACATAAATCATACATTCACAATAATTCACCTGAAAATTTACAGATAAGAAGTGTGGCTTATATTTTTAATAAATTAAAATACAATAGTTCAAATACTCCCAAGGAAAGAAAGCTGAGAAATATGCCTGAAATAATCGAATAGTGATCTTCCTAGTGAATATTGAAGATATTATTAATCCCTCGGATGGTGCTGTTGATGTTGAGAGGTCTCCTTTACTTCATTCCTAAATTTCTGCACAAATAGTACCCCACTAACGTGAAATGTACAGAATCATTAATGACATGAAGTTTAATAACCTGGACAAGAAGGAAAAAAACAGGACATAGCTAGAAACAACATGCTCACCAGTAGGTCATAGGCGAGGATGATGTTGTTGCTTTTAAGACTACAAGAGACAAAACCTTACTAAATTTGTTAAATGAGGCCAAAGAAGAGAGAACCAGCATCCACTGAGAACATTACCTGAGAGCTGATAATGTCTTCTCCAGTGAAGCAAAAACTACAAGACTGCAATCAAAAGGTGAGATACATAGGTGCACGACAGCTTGGATACTGGAAGAGTATATGATATGTTCGGTTTCGTGGAGATATATCAAACTCATCTGCACATTACTCATAAAACATGAAGTTGGTAATTTATGCAAAACAAACCACTACTCACGCCGAAGTTCAGAAATTTCACCTTTGTAAGCGGATCCCTTATCCCTATACTGGATAGCCTTCGTGCAATAACGGACATTTGACTTGAGCACATATATCAAACAGACATGCACCCTCCACTTGCAGCTCGGTCCTTAAAACACCAATGTCAAGAATGATATCCCATACAAAACCATAACTTTTCCAGAAGTGGATACATTATATGTAAAAGTTTCGTGCATGTACATCTCCACAAGCCATTGCATTGCCAGTCTCAACCCACAAAACTTGTCTAATGAGTAGTAACAAGACAGAAAAGCAACACAAGCATCATTAGCCATATCAGCAATTTTAAAGCGATTAATAAAAGGACTCAATAGCCAATATCATTTAATTCTAGATTAAGTCTAATTTAGTTCTCTTGACTTTGTACCCTTCTTTTCAATTTCTTCATCCTTTTTCTAGATTAAGTCTGAGTACAGTGCCATCAGCGTTGGTATCAACTCTTAATAAGGAACATTGCTAGAATGCAATTAATACATTTCAAAGAAGCAAGTAACAAAAGGTGATGGAAGCATCAAATTGCAACTAAATATATTGAGCAAGTTAAGATATTCATAGTCCAAAAGACAATCAAAATTTGACAGAGCTCACAATATGAATTTCGAATGAGGAATTTGCCATCCAACAAAGTTGTTTAAAGTATTAGAAAAAAATTTATGAATTAGAAGACAACAAAAGCTCAATTCCAACACAACGAAGTGCAAACAATTCACCTATCCATGATTTGGCTAGATCTTATCAATTCCAGAATCCAATTGTGGTATGGTCTTCTTGAGAGATAAAAAAAAATCAACGATATGGCACTATGGGGTGCGAACCCAACGGCAAAAAGAACCCAAGAAGTTAAAGCCATACACAAACAGCTAGAGCTCAAATATAGGATGATTATGGACCAAGTCAACTAAGGCACTTACATCCGTACGCAAGTCTTTACTACACTAAACGGGGATAATTTCAAGCCAATTTTCAATAAAAATATAAATGAGAGATTGTTCTCCATCTGAATTTCTCTTGTTCTGCTCCATTAAAATCAACTACAAGAACTATTAAATTATGTCTCAAGTTTGAGCCATGTACAAGATCTAACCCTCCTTACTTTGTAACAAGGCGATTGAACAATCCTCCCTTTTTTTTTTTGTAGGAACCCTCTTTATTTTGCAGGGACCCTCTATATTTTGTTAGACAATCCTCTTTATTCTTAGGGACCTCTCGGATATAGTAAATCCTCTATCTATATCGATAAAGATTAGCATTTAGAAATGAAAAAAATGCCAAAAAAAAGATTACTAATTTCATATAATATTTCCACATTTTCCCTTTTTTAAATTAAGCCAAGCAAGTCAATTTCAAATATAAAATTCATTGCATTTATTATTTCTTGTCATTTTTATCTCATAATTATCTCATGATTATGGCACCTGATTTTTGTTTATATATATTTTTAATTTTTTGCATATGGTTACGATTTTTGGGGCAGATATAGGAGCGATGAGCAAAATAGTAATGCACATAATGAAGCAGAAGAATTTGCAAGTTAAGATTGGATCCTCAAAGTGTCATGGGTTAGTGATAGCAGCATGGTCTGCTGACTAGATTGTCTTGCCATTACATGATCGTGTTGGTGGGGCCATCTTGTTCACCAGGGGTTGCTCATGGTCTTCACCTGCAACCACGTTATCCTGGTAGGTTGCCTATCAACCAACGTTCACATTGACCACCCCTCAGGATCACTCCTGTCTACATCGTTGATATCTCGCTTTATTTAATTGTGGCAAACTCGATTCCTTCGCTGGGTGTTCACTAATTTTCTTTTCTTTTTATTTGCCAAATTTTATAGCATCATTTTTCTTTTTTTATTTGTCATCAATTTATCTTTTTCATGCTAAATATGCATTTTTCTTATTACAAAAATAAGAAAAAAATCAACATACATCATGAAAAAGACAAAAATTGATGACAAATGAAAAAAATAAAAAAGATGCTACAAAATTAGGAAAATAAAAAGGGAAAATGAGGTCAAGATAGAATGTAGGCGAGACCTCAATGATCTAAGTGATCATAAGGGATAGCCAACGCCAACGTTGGCAAATAAACGGCCCAAGGACCACGTTGTTTCAGGGAAACCCCATAGCAAGCGCCTGGCCACAAAGGTGGCCCTTACCAACACAATCGTGTAATGACAACAGATCTAGTTGGCGGTCCACACCGCCATCACTAACCCAAGGAGCGAAAACACATTGATATCCATGGATCTCAACTTGCACATGGAATATCTTCAGCTTGATGGGTATTAGCATTCCGCTCGTTACTCCTATATCTACTTTAAAAAAAAAAATCTTGCTCATCATGATAGTGCTCCCACTTGTATCCATGTACAAGAAATTTAAAAAGAATTTGCCATAGTTTCCTCCCTTTTTATTTAAATTTATTTCCTTAATATATATGATTGTAAGATAAGAATAATGAAAAATATTAAGTGCGATGGACTTTATATCTAAAATTAACTTGCTTGACTTTAAAAAAAAAAGAGAAAAATTGGATGAAATTATATGAAATTAAGTAATTTTTTTAAGCTTTTATTTTTAGCCTGTGACACCGCATGATAAGCCATACTTGTTCAGGGTCATGTTTTGCATAGCAACATCTTCACTTAAATTTGATGTGATTAATTCCTTTACATTAAGGAAGGTGCTCTCACCCTTTTAGAAGGATGAATGGAGGATTGTTGAATGGTCGAAAATAAAGAGGTTTCTACAAACTAAAGAGGGTCGTACAAAATAAGGAGGGTCGTTCAATGGCTTTCTATTTATTTCCCTCTTGCGTCTACACAAGGTTTGAACAATCAGTTTCCATTTTAATTACATTTTTTATTTTTTTATTGTTTATTATTATTTACTTTTTTTTTTATTAAAGATGGGCTTGATCTAAATGGACTTTGTAAATCTGGGCCGTGTATATAAATGGGCTTATTATATCCAATGCCTTTCAATCCTAACCTCACTAAGCTCAATCTCAAATTTAACCATACTAAGCCCAATTTTTTTTATAGTCGCACAAAGCGCACACTAAATCCATTCAACTATAACAAACTCATTTTCTATTATGCCTTTTCTTGCTTTTTGCTATATATATCTTTTTCTTCTCCTTCTGTTCTTCACAGAGTCAAATAAATTTACTCCTTTATCTATTCCAAACAAATGCAAGCAAGATCAATGTTCATGTCTCCAGCGGCTTAGCCAGAAGCATCCGTAGTCACCCACTACCTTTGGCCGTCGCCACGCTTCTCAACGACCAGTTGTTCGATACGCACGCACAGACACAGCACGACAGAAACAAACAAATAAAAAGGAAAACGATGAACAAACCGGTGCGAATGAGTTTAGAGATCAACACTGAGGCCTTCTTTTTTAGTTACTTCCTGTTCGGCGACTGCCACTTAACACAGCCAGAAGACATGCCAACATAACAGGGTGGAAACAAAACAAGAAAGATATGGTCAGATTCAATCTCGGCAACAACGAAACCTGACTAAAATCGTGCTCAGCAATATAAACGCACTCAAAATAATCCAGCAATGACAGACAGATCTATGCAAATTCAGTTTAAGAATTTGATCGAACATATGATTCAATTTATTGATGGTTCAGGCTAAACCAACGCCTGATGATCGCAACAGAGGATTCAATATTTGATATGGGGTAAGGGCAAGAGAATGAAAATCGGCACCTGCAGAAGAGCTTCATACTGGGTCTCAGCGCGCCTCAGGATCCCGGTCTCGGGAACAAGGGCATGCACGGCTCCGGAACGGCGAGAAACGGCAGGCGAAGATGGCTGAAGGCGTCGGGAGGGCGATGGGGAAAGTCGTCTGTAGTGATGACACGGAGTTTTAATAAGTGGAAAAGGCAGGGAGGAAAAGCAGACTCAGACTCTTCCAGGAACCGTAATCGAATCGCTTTTTTCGAAAAAATCGCTTTTATCTCTCTTGGTTCAGTTAAGGAGATAGAAAGACGAACAGGAAGAGAGGGATAACGACGAGCTCTGTTGTGCTGAAATCACCATGCTTCGTATGAAATCTAATATATTATTTGCATGGAAATCCAATGGGATTTCGATAATTTTTTTTTATGATTGATTCCTATCAATAAGAAAGAGTATCTCTGTTTTCTGCTTTATGCTACGTTTACCTTTTCCTCCCTCACTCTTGCTTATTGCGAAAGCGAGGCTCGGGTGTGCTTCACCAAGGAGAGCATGTATAAAAGATAATGCACAATATAAGATCTTTGACGAGGGAAATGGATATGTGTTATTCATGGAACTAATGTACACTTTTGATTTGATACTGAGTACATCGAGCTCTTGGACAATTTTTACATTGGATATTTGTAAATGGAGTCACTGGCTACTAACTCGTTTCCCTTTTTTCTCTTCCTCAATGATTCTCACTTGCGATAAGAATATTGGTTGGCTTCATACATCAAAAAGAATTTCACTTGAGTGGTGCAGGTTCGAATGCCGTTCCCTCCGTTGTTCCATTATGGTGGAGAATTGGACTCTTAAGAACTTCATTCCATGTGTTGTAAGCAATAGGGGTTGGCCTCATCCACTGCAATAGGAGTCGTAGAAGATTTCATGATATTACCAAGGACGAAGCATTTGATGGATGATAGTTTTGATAACAAATATCATGATATTGAACATGGCTATTGCATGTACCCAATAAAATTTTGAAGTACTTAGATAAACCTCTATTTATTACTGCAAGTTATAATTCATCATATCGGGCTCACATTCAAGAATGAAGTATTTTTTATGGTAAATCATTGATCCCATACTTATTTACGTGCAATGTCCAAGTACCAAATACATGATCACTAGATGCATGCAAAAGAGGTTTTCAAAAATGCCAGTGAGATATGATAATGGATTCTTTGTTTTGTAGGCATCACAAGGGTCTTGCTTTGAAGTGCACCAAAAGATGAATGGCTCTTTAAATAGATAAATACTTAGTCATACTCATTATTGTTGTGGATAGATTTGCACATATAGATAGGAAAATCTAGTCATGCTCATTATTGCTGTGGATTGAATTGCACAATTTGCATTGCCATGTTCCTATAGTAAGAAATATTATCAATGGTAGGTTTTGGTAAAATTGAATTTCTCTATAAGTGTGACCGTGTACACCTCCTCATGATTACTATACTATTTGAGAAAATTCAATCTAGACTGTTAGTTTGCCGATGGTCATGATGGATGGAAACACTAGTGGCAATTTCACAATATTGAAATATCCATTACATGTGTCTAATAAAATCTTATTGTATGTGGACAAACCGCTATTTGGTGTAACATCCTGAAAATCGACCCCATTTTAGGATTTTATAAAAGGGCAATATTAGTCGAAGGCCTGGTCAGTACAAATTTTCCGAACTGTGTGTTCGTGGGATAATGGATTACAGAGAGGCGTCGATAGGAAATGATTCGCGTACGACTCGCAATTTCGATCAGGAACGAACCCTTCGACCATGAGGACCTGGGCGGGAACGATATCCTCTAAGTACTAGACTATTAAGGAAACGGAAATAAATCGATTCGGCAGAAGTACGAAGTCAAGCTGCGGGTGATTTTCGCATGACTTCGGTACGAACTACGAACGACGTTAAACAGAATCCTTTTTATCTGGTACTCGGGATTATCAATTGAGCCCCCGGGATCACACGACAATCGAGGGACGTCCTTGACTCGAGAATTGGCGTAAACGTGGTTCAAAGAATGATTGACCATGGGTCAAATGTGAGGAAAGTCCAAAAAGGGCGCCCGATAATCCAAATTGTACTACGGTCACAATCGACTCAATTTGGCCCCGATTTTTAATCCGATTTTTGGAACCGATTTCTCGATGATATCAGGACTAAATACTTGGACGTCGCCTCATTTATTTTGGGATTTTCCGTTGGACACGGAAGCGTTGGAAAAAGGAAAAATTGGACCGGGTTTCGGGCCCGCGGGTGGGCCGGCCCAAGACCGGCGGCCCAATGGGCCTTGCACCCATTTAGCCCAGCCCAAGAGGGGCCCAAGTTGGCCCAAGTTCCCCTCCATTTCCAGCCCATGGGCTTCTCTCTTTGGCCTTTTGCTTTTGTGCCCAAGTGGGCTTTGTTTATGCTTTGTTTTTGGTTGTTTTTGATTGGTCCTTCAAGCAAGTGGCAAGCCCACTTGCCTTGGCCTTATCCAAGCCTTCAGCAGCCTCTTCTCTCTCCTCTTTCTCCCCCAAAATTCGTGCACCAGCCAGCCCTCACTTTCTCTCCCTTTTTCTCTTCCTTTTCTCTTCAATTTCTGGTGTTCTTTGCTGTCCATGCTGTTTTCCAGCCCAAAAATGGCCTTGCCACCGTCACCGGAGCCGCCGCAACCGCCCAAAGTGTAGTCCTGGAAGTTAGGAAGCCAGCCGCGCACCCCCGGTCACCCCTGGTCGCCCCGAACCGCCCGTTTCGGCCTTTTCCCCTCTGCTGGTCAGTTCCGCGTGAACAGTGATTCCGAGCTGTTTTGGCCTGTTTCGGCCATCGTTTGTCGTCCGTTGCCATCCCCGAGCTTACCCTTCGTAGCCCTCGTTCCCCTCTACGCGCCGGTGTCGCCGGATTTCCGATCCAAGTAAGTTAACTTCCTAATCCTTGTTTAGGGGTTAATCTTGCTTAGGGGTTAATTAGTGTATTTGTGTAATTGTGATTAATTAAGGTTGATTGGTTGATTATGTTGGTTAATTAAGACTGATGAGGATTAGTTAATTGACCATGGTTAGTGTTAAAGTAACCTAGGTTAATTAATTAAAGTAACTAAGGTTAGTTTCTAAAGTAACTATGGTTAATTATTAATCATGGTTGAGTTAATTAACCCTAGTTAGGTTAAATTTAGTAACCATGGTTAAGTTTAATATTATTTTATTAATTTCGGATTAGTTACTGTTCATGATTACTGTTCACAGATTACTGTTCACAAATCACTGTTCACGGATTACTGTTCACGGCACTGTTCATGCAGAAGCTAATTTTTGGCTTATTTTGATGTGTTCTTGGTTGTTATGATTTATTGAAGTGCCGATTGTTAATTATATGCGTGAATAATGATGAAACGCATGATCGAAGACCGAGTGGAAGTGAAAGTATTTGACTTATTGAGTTATTCCCGAGAATGAGGGAACGTACGTGATTGTTGATTGGTTGAATTTGGATTTTGGAATTGTCGAGTGAGATTGCATGACATATTGCGGGGGTTATCAGAAATGGCATGTCGCATGAGCATGAGCGATGTGCATTCACGACAGAGCAAAGAAAAGAACGAATTGATTGATGATGTGTTG
>CM026414.1:17409120-17467227 GCA_014858505.1 Corymbia citriodora subsp. variegata
CACTAATAAATATTACCCTTAACAAGACTACACAATTATATTGATTAACTTTAAAACACATTACTTAGTAATAACAAAAGAACAATATATAGACTAAAAAGTCATACATAAATTTCAAACGTTGTATCTCATGGTTGTTGCATCTCATGGTTGTTCCATCTATGCACAAGATGAAGGTGAATTTCAAAGAAGATTAGAAACAATATAAACGTTTTTAATTTCAATGTTTCAAAAAAAAAAGCTAATCTTAGTTTTGAGCTTGTTATGATATTTTTTTTTTGAGTAATGTCAAAATTTTAATCTAAATGCTTTCCACAGAAAATATGTATATTTTCTACGTATTCCTACTATACGCTTGTATCACTCATCAATAATGAAAAAAATAAATTCTACACAAAAACTATGCTGTCCACGCATAGTAAATTTCATACGTTCTATCTCATGGTCATTGCATTTATGCAAAAGATGAAGGTGAATTTCAAAGAAAAAGTTTCTTCGCCTTGAGAAATTTTCAATTCAATAACATCATGAAGGCATAAATTTTAGAATAGACTTCCTAACACATTGGATGGCACAAGTTATAGGTTTTTTACAGAATAGCAGCGTGAAATTTGTTACAGCGTTGAATATTCGTATTACATATATATCTCGCTTCAAATACTTTATCAGGCTTAGTGGTTACACTTCCTTGAAGAGCAAGTTGTGGTTCAAATCTTCTTCAGCTGATAGTGAACAGAATTTCTTCCATTAAATCAAAGCTTCCTCTATTTGATAATGGCAGCTTGGGGGCACACAAAGGTTTAGAAGGTTCCTGGATTGCATTGCAATCAGGAGTAGTATAGGGCCTCGTTACATCAAATTTACAAGTGCACTCCTCTCTTAATCTAGACATGTATCATTCTCTTGCCTTTAGAAACTTTAGAGAAGATCTCTTCGAGTAACAATAAAGTAAACCATTTACAAAGATCGTTTGCCAAGGACTAATAAGAAGAGCCTTACATTGCACAGTGAAGTAGTGGCCCACTTCATAGCTGTTTTCGCATTTCTCTAGTCTGCTTGAGGAATCGAAAAGTACATCTTTTCGCTTGTCAGCAATTGAACCATAACCCCAACAAGAGTCATGCTAGCATGTACCCTCTACTCTATCTGCAGTGATCCTCGCTCAGTCTGTGTGAGGTGTATGTGCCATCCCGGCCATCTGTGGACTTCTGGTTTGCTGTCATGATTTAGCTCTGGTACATGGAATAATAAGGAGGAGAATTCATTGTCAAAAAGGTGCTAAAACATCACCTGCACACCATGCACAATTATGCATCCACGCCGCTGTGTGAAAAGGTGGTTTCTAGATGAAGATCACCCCACTTCTGTTTATTCGTGCATCTGTACATATATTACTGATAACTGAACAACTTGAATTTTGGTATTGACTTCAAAACTATCCTTATACCTTTGGCATTTGCAAGTTAACTCTTAACTTACTGTGGTTGGAGAGCCAATTTTTTCACTGATCGACCCACCTGTTCTCTTAAAAACTGGAATTCAGCGTAATCTTTTGCTGTATGAAGGGAATCATTATGTAACAGCATAGACTTGTTTTGAACTTACAACTTCCACTTTTAAGTGCCACCTAAAGTGAGCAGACCATAAAGATAGACATCATTGCTTGATGATTGAACGTATGTTGATATGTCCATTACGTTTATTGCAATGACATGCCTGGACTCAGCATGCAATCCAGCGTTCTCAGCAAAACCTCTATGGGTTCATTTGAAGGACTACCACCATGATTTCATTGGCAGCTGCAGGCCATGGATTCTCATATTAAGCAACCAATCTGGTTCTATACTGTCGAAAATGGTTTTTTTCGATGGTGATAGATTCGGTCAAGTTCATATAACTTGTTTTCCCTTGGCTTCCACCATTCATTTTCTCCGACGTCAAGCCATTGTTTCCTGAGGCTGGGGTCATAGACGAACAGAATGAAGATGAAGGTGAGCTCTCACCATAGAGGTGGTCGGAACTCGGGCTTGAAGATGATCGGGTGGCACGTCCAGCTAGGGGAGGCTTCGCAGAAATTCTAGTGGTCATGTTATTCTTCCGAACTTTAACACAAGGTGATTCGGAAGATTTCGATTGAGCGCCTAGAGGTCAGAAAGTCTTTGGAGCGGCAGTTGTTTTCAGTGGGTCGGAATGGGATTGTTCCATCAATCTGGTCTCCCATGGCTTGACCGACATCCACCGTTCTAACCAGCTCCAATTCCAGCTGTTCTTGTTGAACTCATATGACTTGAGAGCGGGCACTGACCCAAGTGGTCTGGAATTTGCATCGCATTTGGATTTCCACTGTCACATATGCAAGCATTATCCAAGAAATTACTCAGCATGCTTACGCCAGAGATTAGGTTGCAACGTAATAAAAGACTAGAATGTTATCAAATGTTAATCTACTTACCTTTCGAGCAAGGGCATATGCAATTGCTCCATCTCTTTTGGAAGCTCCTTCTTGCCTCATTTGTAACTTTGCTTTGACATCTCCAAGCGTTCCCTTGCTATCACACCACCCTTCCTGAACATTACAGATACTTAATTTAGACTTCTGAGTTCATTAATTTTCTTAAATGAAAAATAATAAAAAAATCGAGGTAATCTCATGTAAATTTATATGCTTTTGGATACTTGATACCTCAGCTTGTTTTAAAAGATCTGCCTTGCTTCGATGCTCATCAAGAATCCGTTGCACTGCCTGGCCCTCAACGGACATTCGGACTCGGCATGCCCTCACTCGGGCCTGGACTCGAACAAGAGCCTGCATGCACCTCAGTGCGACGGTCGCCTGCTTCCTCACTTGTCTCTCACTGACCAAAGCTTGAAGCCTCACAATTCCTTTCAAGGCCTTCAATGCCCTTGCCTGCATTTTACGTACATGGATAAATCTAAGAGAAAAGCACCCATTTCCAGATAAATATCCAAATTCTGAATCCTAGTAACAATGTTGTTTGTCCAGCATCCGAGCTCAGCTCATGACTACCTTGAACATCATATGAAATATTCAATTCAAGTTTCAACAAACGACTGAGAATTCAGAGAGTCAGCAACTGCAAGATGGTTATGATGATCTGTAGACTATATACGGGGCAAGTATGTAACAGCAACCCAAAGTGCAACAAGACCCGCTGCTTTAAAATCAAATAACATCCCTTGACAATCTCGTAAAGTGGGTGCCAAAAATAAAGAAAACAGTTGCTTAATGATTCAGGAAAAGCTACAAACTTTCTGACTAAACCAATAGTTTCTCGATCAGAGAATGCAAATCCAAATCTGCTAAAGTGAAGGGACACAGTCAACCGACCATCTTCACAATTTTTCAGCATTTGACATCAAGCATTACTATGAGAAGAGTAAACACTTTCGACAAGAGAATCCATGAGCGATCCGCTCACCAAGAATCCACGGAAAGCGGTCTATATCCTAATGACAGCCCATTCCTGCGTCACAACCCTGAAGTCCTTCGGAGGAGCTCGAACCATTGTTGCCATTGCAGCAGAAAAGGCATTAGCAAGTGGTGATGAACCGTTGTTTGATCCCTTAGATGCTGCATAGTGCTTCCCTTTAAATGCACTCCATGAAGACTCCAGATCTGTAGACCACTCTTATATGAATTGTCAACTTGAATCACTGACTTCATACAAATTAAATCAATTTCAATTCAAATGAAGTGCTATGAATCGCCAACTTGACCCCTTAGATGCTGCATAGTGCTTCCCTTTAAATGCACTCCATGAAGACTCTAGATCTGTAGACCACTCTTATATGAATCGCCAACTTGAATCACCGACTTCATACAAATTAAATCAATTTCAATTCAAATGAAGGGGTGCTGCATAGTGCTTCCCTTTAAATGCACTCCATGAAGACTCTATATCTGTAGACCACTCTTATATGAATCGCCAACTTGAATCACCAACTTCATACAAATTAAATCAATTTCAATTCAAATGAAGTGCTTGTCTTATAAAAGAAAGAAAAAAACTCACCTCAGAACGCAACAATAGATTACATTGTTCAAGAAACTCCGGGATCCCCTGTGGCCCGGGCCTACTCCCAAACCGCATGGACCAACTCTCGGTTTGGAATGGGCGAGCCAGATTATAGCCACACCAGACCCGGCCCAAAGGATTTGAACCGATGTCCCACCACAATAATGCCCCCACTCGGGTCACAAGCCCTCGTTACCAGGCTCGGCGAATTTCTCCTATGTGCTAGCCAATTATTAATTTGTGTGTTACATGCAGCGAGCACCGATGTGGGACAAGCTGAGCTTCTTCAAGCATTTCCATCGATGAAGTGCGAAACATCACGAGAGGGTGGCTGTGGCTTCGGCTGAAGGAGAAGCATGACCATGAGGAACATCGCGAATGAGTTTTCCTCTATGCGGACGTGATGAAGGGTGTCAAGAAAAGGCAGTACCAGGGTGAGAATTCGTCTCGTGAAAAAGCTTTGAGCAAAGAAAGCTTTGTGGTATGAATGGAGGAGGAGGAGGAGGAGGAGGAGGAGGAGGAGGAGGAGGAGGGGGACAACTATTCAAGTCTTATTCTGGACTGGAGATGCCACCCCCATCATGTGGACTTTTACACTCTTCGGTTTTGGTCTGTATCTAACTTGGTTCTGTTCTTGTGTTCTAACCTGTCGTGCATAGGAACCGATGAAAGCGTTTCATGATGAGCTGAGGGGGGAGGAACAAAGAGTTTTGCTGCATTCAGTTGCTTTCAATGCCGTCTGCATGATCAGATGTCCTGTAAAGCAGAATCGTAGCCAATGGCGTGGATTCCCGTCTGGCTCAGGCAAGGACCCAGGAGAAGTTCTCTTCATGCGACATGCTTATGTAACAGCAAATTTTTCAACACTCACCAGCAATAGAACTGTCTTATTGTAGAGTGCACTCTTGATAAGCCGAGACTGAACTCGACTGCACAGTTTCACCATTCTTGGCTGGATTGACGGCAAGGCTCTTGAAGAACCATGGCCTGAGCGGAAAAATTAAACGCCTATCTGCAAGACCACCGGAACTGGAGCAACTCAGGACCTCAAGCTTCCCTGCTGAGAGGGAGTTGAATACGAAGGACGAAGCTTACAAACCACTGCACCTTCCGAGTGAACCTAAACCTTCAAATTATTTTTTCCGGTAAAAGAATATAGAGCACAGTTTTGAACATCATGGCACACACCAATGCGCTCCATCATCCTCATTGTTAACATGAACACAAGCTTTACGGAAAGAACCTTAAGATAGTTGCATCAGGACAGCAGAAAAGGCTACATTTGCATTTTAACAATACCTCTGGATATAGCAACACATATTTGGTTTTAGGATGCTGAACTTAGATGGTTTTGAAATACGAACCTGGGGGGACAATCCCTTGAGTCATGAGCATCACACCCCAAATCCAATCCTCCAACATCTTGAAATGCGAAAAATTATAGGAAGAACTGTTTACAGGTCAATGCACCGAATTCTTCGAAACCAACTAGTTGTTGAACTTACATCACCCACAAATAAAAAAACAAAAGCCCAAAAAGGGACAACTACGTGGATTTCTAATAATACAAGCAATTCTCCCTCTCCATCACCTTCGAATTCCTATCCAACCTGGTCGTCTGATTAAGCGGCTTCGAGAAATTCATCAAGGAGGGTGTGTTACTTATATGTGCATTGCATGTCCTACCTCCGACTTCTTGACCAACGAAGAAAGGAACATGCATGTTTTAATATGTATTTTGGGAATCGAGAGAGACCAATACCACATTATCACCACATCCTGCGATATGAATTTTCGAATGCATCTACTTTGTTTCTTCTCCATCAATAGGCATAACTATCGGTCTAAATGAGAGATTAAAAAAGTTCTGCAAATTCTCTCACTTTTAGTTCATTCTTATAAATCTGCTTTAAACCGATATCCCTTATAATATATCTCCTCTCATATGGGGAATTTGGTTTGCCATGGTAGACAAAGATTGAGAATCCTAGACAATTTCAAAGACAAGATGATTCTATAGACTGGTTGCATGCTAATGTAATTTTTGGTGTATCACACTGTTGATTTAGTTCTTGAATGTTCTATAAATTTATCTGTTATATGATAGATCTGTGCAAGGGCATGCTTCTCACTACTTATGTTTGTATAAGTTATTAAGGCAATTTAAGCCTAGTCATATTTTGAGTGAAATCCATAGATACTACAATAATCTTGGTTGAGGCACCTAGTTTGGCTCTGATTCAAAGTCAGCTATAATAAATTTGGATTTTGGTTTGTTCAAAGAACATCCTTTTAAAATGCTTGAAAGGAATGTGGCCTTTTGTTGAAGGGTCGAGGGATTCCCTGTAAATTCATCCTATATTTTTGGCTTCAATATGTCAAGCAATGTTTTCAGTAAAGGACACTAGAACACAACCAACTCAATCAAAGACTATAGTTCAGCAAGCCTCTCAACAACCCGCAGCCTAGAGCATGCATATATGCGCAAATGTTGAAGGTTCTTTAAGCCCGATATACCACTTAACTTTCCCACAGCTTTGCAACCTTCTATGTAGATGTCTTGCAAATGATAACATACCTATGACTTGAATCTCAAGTAGGTTTTCACAGTGCTTCACTCGAAGTTTTTTTAGTTTCTTCAATGCATTGGCAAGAAGTACTCCCGGTGGACAAAAGGTTAACTCACTCCAAGAAGACTGATTGATTGAGGACCCCAAGAGATCCTACCTTATCACATTCTATCCTTTCAATTGACCCACGGGCATCCATTGATAATTCCTCTAGTAATCACAACATACCAAGAAGCTCAGTCTCAATCAGCTTGGAGCAACTGATTACTACCAGTGTCCTCAAGCTATAGATGGTATGGATAATCTCTCAAGGTCACATGCGATCAATATAAGTGCTTGATTGAGTTGAATTTGCAATCGAGATTAACCAAGTGTCAAATTGGATAGGATCAAGTTGCATAGTGGTGATCCTATGAGTTGAAATTGTAAAGGTCTAAAGAAAGTAAAGAAGGCGGTAGCTTGATGAGGGGTTGCAGGTTAGTCTATACAAAGCAAGATTTTTTGGAATAGAAAGGGGACCCAACTCTAGGCAGTGCGATGACATTGAGAAGACACAACTCCAACTTCTTCATTCTGGATAGCCTTCCAATCCACTCCATGTCATATGTGTGCATTAGGTCTAACGCAGGTCAATGTTCAGAGCCTTTGATAGGACGAACTCTACCAAATCGGTAAGCTTCAAGAGATTTAGGACTGCTTGCAGTGAGTGAGATTTAACACGTTAATAGACAAAACTCGATGGAAGCTCAGCCAACTCTTCAATCTTATCGCATCATGTTGAGTCAAGCATTGAGAGGCAAGAATTGGACATGCAAGGTTCTAGAGCCAGAAATTTCGAGGATCTTGAGAGCTTACCTTTTGCATATTGGCAAGTTCCAGCCCAGTGATCTAATTGACCTTCATAAGATATAATTAATCCCTCGGATGGTGCTGTTGAAGTTGAAAGGTCTCAGTTACTTTTTTCTAAATTTCTGCACAAATATTACCACACTAATGTGAACTATACAGAAACATTTATGACATGAAGTTTAATAACTTGGATAGGGAGAAAAAAAACAAGACATAGCTAGAGACGATATGCTTACTAGTAGGTTATAGATGAGGACGATGTTCTTGCTTTTAAGACTACAAGAGACGAAACAATACTAAATTTGTCAAACGAGGCCAAAGAGGAGAGAACTAGCATCAACTAAGAAAATTACCTGAGATCTGAGAATGTCTTCCCCGATGAAGCAAAAACTCAAGACTTCCATCAAAAGGTGAGATATGAAGGCGCATAATAGCTTTGATACTGAAGGGTGTATGATATCTTCGGTTTTATGGGGATATATCAAGCTCATCTCACATTTAGTCATAAAATAATGAAGCTGGTATTTATGCAAAACAAACCCACTACTCACCTTGGAGTCCGGAAATTTCACCTTTGTGAGCGCATCCCTTATCCCTATACTGCATAGCCTTTGTGCAATAACATTTGACTTGAACACATACATCAAATAGACGTGCACCCTCCACTTGCAGCTCGGTCCGCAAAACACCAATGTCAAGGGTAATATCCCATACAAAACCATAACTTTGGAGAAGTAGATATATTACGTGTTAAAAGTTTCATGCAAATGCAAGTCCACAAGTTATCGCATTGCCAGTCTCAAACCACAGAACTTGTCTAATTAGTAACAAGACAGAAAATCACCACTGGCACCATTAGCCATATCAGCAATTTAAGGGTGAACAATGAAAGGACTCAATGAAAAATATCATTTAATTCTAGATTAAGTCTAGTTTAATTCTCTTGACTTGTACTCTACTTTTATTTTCATCCTTTTTCTCTAGCAATTGATTCCTTTAACTTGCTTGATTTTTTAATTTGATCCTTTTGTGACCCACCACTACTTGCTCCTTTAAATGTTGAGCGACCATGCTAAGTGGGCTCACTTAAATGATGTGACCAAACACATGTATGATAAAGTGAAGTCTATTTTTTCTGCTTTCACATAAGTAATAAGTGAACACTTCAATCTTATCATCCAAAATATATTTAATTGAGAAAAACATTTAAATGAGGAGAAAAGAAAATTAAAATGCCAGCAAACGGCATTCGAACAGTATATTAGGCAACCGAAATCTAGGTAAAGTGCCATCAGGGTTGGCTAACCCGCCCCCCCCCCCCCCCCCCCCCCCCCCCCCCCCCCCCTTTCCCCCTCTCGCTTTTCCACATCAGCTCTTAATATGGAAGATTGTTAGATTGCAATTACAACTTTTTGGTTTTTTGGGGGTTGGCAAACATTTCAAAGAAGCA
Source organism: Corymbia citriodora subsp. variegata (assembly GCA_014858505.1). NCBI lineage: Eukaryota > Viridiplantae > Streptophyta > Magnoliopsida > Myrtales > Myrtaceae > Corymbia > Corymbia citriodora. Next base: position 17,418,027 of record CM026414.1, read on the forward strand.
AGTAACAGTAGGTGACAGAAGATCATATTGCAACTAAATATATCAAGCAAATTATGATACTCAATCTAAAGAAAAGTTTAAAAGACGATCAAAATTTGATTGAGCCCACAATATGAATTACGAATGAAGACTTTTCCATCCAACAAAGTCTTTTAAAGTATTAGAAAGAGAGTTTATGGATTAGATAGATAACAAAAGCTCAATTCCAACACAACCAAGTGCAAACAACTCAGTTATCCATAATTTGACTCAATCTTATCAATTGTAGAATCTAGTGGTGGTATGTTCTTTTTGATAGATAAAAAAATCAACTATAGGGCACTAAGGGGATGCAGACCCATGTGCAAAAAGAGCCCAAAATATACAAACAACTCTCAAAGCCAAAGAGAGCTCAAATACAAGATGATTATGGACTATGTCAACCAAGGCTCTTACATCCATACACAAGTCTCCACTACACCCAACGCAGATAATTTCAAGCCAATTTTCAATAAAAATAGAACTGAAAGATTGTTCTCCATCAGAATCTCTCTTGTTCTGCTCCATTGAAATCAGCCAAAAGAATTGTTAAATTTATGTCCCGAGTTTGAGCTCTCTACAAGACCCATCCCTCTTTATTTTGTAGTGAGGCCATTAAACAATCCTCCTTTCCTTTTTTTGTAGGAACTCTATTTTGTAGGGATCCTCTTTATTGTGTAGAACAATCCTCCTTATTCTTAGGGACCCTCCAAGTTACAGTAACTTCTTTCTCTATATTGACAAAGGTCATCTTTAGGAAATGTAAAAATGCCCAAAAAAAAAATACTTAATTTCATTTAACATTATCCACTTTTTCCTTTTTTTTTTTAAGCAAAGCAAGTTAATTTCAGAATAAAGTTCATCGTACATATTATCTTATAATTATATATATTAGGAAAAATTCAAATAAAAAGGAGGAAAATATGAAACATAATTTTTTATCTTTAATCTTTTTTTAATTTCTTGTATATGGTTGCATTTTATGTGGGAACATTGCGATAATAAACCAAACAACTTCTCGTGGGCTTCGCCCGCAACCACATTAGCATTGGCCACCCCTCATGATCACTCCTACATATATCGCTGAAATCTTCCCTATATTATATCATGGCAAATTGACCTCCTTCCCCAAGGTATTCACTCATTTTCTTATTTTTTATTTTCCTTATTTGGTAGCATATTTTTCTTTTTTTATTTGTCATTAACTTTTGTCTCTTTCACATTAAATGTGCATTCAACATTCAATGTGAAAAAAACTAAAAATTGATGTCAAATAAAAAAATAAAATGATGCTACAAAATTAGAAAAATAGAAGAAAAAGAAAATAAGTAAGTACTTGAAGAAAAGAGATGAATTTTGCCAAGATAGAACGGAAGTGAGATATTAGCAATGTAAATAGGGGTGATTATGAGGGATAGCCAATGCCGATATTGGCAAAAAAGCAACCCAATAGGAGGATGCCGATATTGGCAAATAAGCGGTCCAATAGGGGGACCACGTCGTTGCGGGAGAAGCCCACATGTGGGCGATATAGAGAGGGACTTACTATAACCAAACAAAAGGAAGATTGTTCATTGGCCTTTTATTTATTTTCCTTGTGTCTGAACAAGGTCTACATAATCAATTTCCATTTTCGTTACTTTTTTATTTATATTTATTATTTATTATATACTATTATTTACTATTTTTTTAAAGAGGACACATACTAGGCTCAGTCTGAAAATAGACATACTTGTTTTTGCTTGAATTTGGGGTGATAGATTGTCTTGCATCAAGCAATTCCCTTACCCTTTTATAAGGATGGGTGGAAGATTGTTGAATTGCCAAAAATAAAGAGAAGGAGAATTGTTCTACAACATATGTAGGGTTCCTAAAAAAAGGGAGATTGTTCATTGGCTTTTTTATTTATTTTCTTCCGGTATCTAAACAAGTTCTGCACAATCAATTTCCATTTGCATTACATTTTTTATTTGTTCTTCATTTTGATGGGCGGAAGATTATTCAATTGCCAAAAATATAGAGAAGGAGAATATTGTTCTACAAAATATGCAGGGTTCCTACAAAACAAAAGGAACATTGTTCATTGGCCTTTTATTTAGTTTCCTCTTATGTCTGAACAAGGTCTACATATTAATTTCCGTTTTCATTACTTTTTTTTATTCATTTTTATTTTTTATTTATTCTTTATTATTATTTACTATTTTTATTAAAGATGACACAAATTAGGCTCGATCGTAATATAGACTTGTATTGGGAACTCACAAATCGGTTGATGGACATATATAGGCTTATTGTACTAGCCCCTTTCAATTCTAACCTCACTAAACTCAATCTCAAATATATAGTAGTACTAAGGTATTTTCCACTCTAATCACGAGAAGTGCACACTAAGTACATTTTCAATTATAACAATCCCATTTTTCTATCATCTCTTTTTCTCTCTTTTTGTTATTTTATATATATATATATATAATCGAACAAACTTACTCCTTTATCTATTCTAAATAAATGGAAGCAAGATCAATGCTCGGGCCCAAATTTGCTTAGCCAGAAGACCTTTGGCCGGACTGCCTCGGTCGGCCACCATCTCAACTACCAGTCATTTAGTACTCACGCACAGCCACAGCATGATCGATCGAAAAAAACCAAATAAAAAGGAACACCGTTAAACGCAGCAGGAAGACACGCCAACATGATAGGGTGGAAACAAAAACAAAAACGATATGGTCAGATTCAATCTGAGCAACCACAAAATCTGACTGAAATCATGCTCAGCAATCGATACGCACTCAAAATAATCCAACCATCAGAGACAAATCTATCCAAGTTCAGTCTAAGAATTTGATTGAACATATAGTATGCAATTGATTGATGGTTCAAAGCTAAACCAACGCCAGATGCTCCAAATCAGAGAAGTAGATCGTGGTAACAGAGGATTCGATATCTGATCTGCAGGAAGGGTAGAGAATGGAAATTGGAACCTGCGGAAGAGCTCCAAACTGGATCTCAGCGCGCCTCAGGATTCTCGGTGAAGATGGCTGAGGGCGCCGGGAGGGCGATGGGGAAAGTCCTCTGTAGTGATGAGGAAAAGCAGACTCCAACTCTATGAAGCCGCAACGCGTAATCAAATCGCTTTTGTAGAGAAAATCGCTTTTCTGGAGTCTGTTAAGAGAGAGAGAGAGAGAGGAAGAGGAAGACAGGGGTAACGACGAATCCATTCCGTTGTGGCGTACTTGAATTCCGTTCTGCAGAGATCTTCTCTGTTTTCCACTTACCTCTTCCTCTGTCGCTATTGCAGAACGCTCGGGTATACTTCAGGATGGAAAGCATGCAAATTTGATACTAAATACATTGAGCTCTCGCACAATTCTCACATTATATGCTTCAAAGTGAAGTCACTGGCTACTAACTCATCCCCTTTTTCTCTTCCTCTCTGATTCTCACTCGCAGTAAGAATGTGGGTTGGCTTTATATGTCAAAAAGACTATCACTTGATTGGTGCAGGTTCAAATGCCGTTCCCTCCATTGTTATATTGTGGTGAAGAATTGGACTCCAGCAGCTTCATTCCACATGTTGTAAGCAACAGGGGTTGGGCTTATCTACTGCAATAGGAGTAGTAGAAGATTTCATGATGTTACCGAGGACGAAGCATTGGACGGAGATGGCAAATTTCATGATATTGAACATGGTTACTGCATGTACCCAATAACAAGTAATATTTCTAGTCAAAAAGTTATATACAAAGTTGCATGTTTTTCTTATTATATATCAAAAGTAACAATACTAAGTATCAGTAGGAAGGATTTTAAAAAATGATGGAATCCATCTATATGCGCATCTTATTTTCCTTTCGTGCTTCACCAGTCATTTATCCACTAGATAAAAAAAAAGATTCTCAATCTTGATTCATATAATCAAGGATAATCAAATAAAAGATCATTGCAGTCCTACAAGTCCCAATAATTCTACTCATTTTCTCCTCATTTTCTGTTCCATAATAATTTAACTTTTTTGGCCAAAAATAATTTAGGGATTTATAATATTCTTTGAAAAAAAAATCCAATTCAAAATTTTAGTGTTTCCAAGAATATTTTGAGATACCCCTCTTATGCACTAGTTTATTAATGGTGGATGAGGCCACTTTTAAAAATTTATATTTTAATCGATGGTGTGCCCACAATCCTAATCTTATTTGAAATAGAGAAACTAATACTACCAGCTACAAAATCTACAGCAATCTAACCAAGTAGAGATTCATGTTAAACCAAATAAGCACGACCTAATTCCGAGACAATTAACAAATCGCACAAACTTTGCATAAAAAAAAGTTCATATCTTCTCTATTCTATTTCTTATATAAGAACCGTTGATTGCAATAGTCTCCACACATAAATATGATGGAGAACATACTAGACTCAATAATTCAAATTCATTTGGGTGCACACCTCAAGAACATCTTCGGAGAAGATATTTGATGTTTAAGAAGTTAGAGTTGTCTTAGCCTTGAAAATCATATATAAATAGGCATAGCATAATATTGGTTTTTCTCATTATTGGTGTGGATAAACTTGCCTACTTTATATATAATACATGCTCAAAACTGGAAATAATATAATTGGTAAGTTTTGTTATAATTGATTTACTCCACAAACATGAATGCGCATCCAGATGATTACCTAACTAGATGAGAACATTAAAATCCAGCCACTAGATTGTTGATAATTTCTATCCAATCGATAACCCATGAAGATTTGAGAATATAATATCGAATGTGGTTATTAGGTGTATCCGGAATATACTCAAAGCGCAAAAAGTTAAGGAGTAATATTTCTAGCCAAAAAGTTATAAATTGTAATGTTAGACTTGCATGTTTTTCTTATTATGTATCAAAAGGAGCAATACTAAGTATTGCTACGAAGGATTTCCAAAAACCAACAAATCCATTTATACATTTAGCACATGTTATTTTCCTTCCATTCTTCACAGGTCATTTTTCCACTAGAAAATTTTCTCAATTTAGACTAATACAATCAAGGAAAATCAAATTAAAGATAATATAGTCCTACAGGAACACAACTATTCTCCACAGTTTGTATTCCATAATAATTTAACTTCTTTGGCCAAAATAATCTTGGAATTTCTAATATTTGTTGATAAAAAAATCCAATTCGAGTTTTAGTGTTTCCAAGAATACTTTCAGATTGCAATTCGAAATACCCTCAAATGCGCTAACGTTCTTAATGATGGATGAGGCAGCTTTTAAAACTTTATATTTAGACCAGGGGTGTACCTTGATACTAATCTGATCTAAATAGAAAAGCTAATTCTACCAAATACAAAATCTATATGAATCTAATCATGTCGAGTCTCATGTTAACTATAAAAAAAGAAGAAGAAGAAGCTATTTTCAGACAATTGACGAATCGCACAAACTTCGCATCAGAAAAAAAGTTCATATTATCTCTTTTCTCTTTATTGTATATTTTCTTTTATCTACCAAAATTGTATGCACTCGGAGTAACTCCATATCAGTCAATGAATTGTATTTACCCCATTTGAATGATTCCACAATTGACTGATATGTTAGTCTCATAAATTTTTGAGATTAGGAAAAAAGGTAAGAACCCATAAAAATTTATTGCCTTCAAAGAAAATGGTCGAAACATTAATTTCAAAAGGTAATGTAAACATTGATTTCCAATAAACATTGAGATGCCTTTTCCACTTGACGCTCTTAACGGTGGCTATTGTGAACTAGAAGTATGATAAGCATTTGCTTGTATTTTCTTACATAAGGTTGAATTTGAAGCACCAAAATAATTATTGTAGTGCCAAAGGTTTGAAATCAAAATGGAAAATTACAAGTGTGGCAATATTTTTATTAGTTTTCCAATCAACAGAATTTACCTTCACTCGAATTTGGATAACTTTTGGTTGAAAATCCACTTAAAAGCACCATCATGCTACAATTTTTTGTGAATTACTTCATTGGAGTTGAAAAGAGACTCACTTACATTGAAGGCACTGTAACTGCAATTCCCATTAGTTGTATATTTCAAAATTAATTTAGTAAATAGAGAAATTTATTAATAAAATTCTCTTACGTCAGACCACTATTTCGGAATTGGATGGTACTTTTTGTTTGTCATAAGTGATGAGGACCTGCCCTGTAGAATCACTCTGAATAGTTGAGGCCTCACCACACGGTAGATATGCTTCACGAGCGAGAGCATCCATATTAAATTAAAAAGCAAAGAAACAAATAACTGTCATAAGAGACAAAGAAGATGTGTAATTGACCCATGTAGTTATACAAGAAGGAAAAAGTTCTCTTTGTATGATATCTGGGAGAGCTCTTACTCACGTTATACGAAATGATCGACTCTCATACAATTTTACATCAAATACATGAACCCTGGAATCATCGACCATTAACTTGTCCCATGTTCTCTTTGTCAATAATTTTCTCCATAGCAGCAGCAAAAGGAGGACATCAATTTGCTTTTCACAAGACAAATAATTCTATATAACTTTTAAAATCTCTCATAATATCATAGCAAGGAGGTCTTGAGTTTAAATCTTTCAAACTCTCATTTGCCTTCCTAATCAAATATGTTCACGCTTAGTACTAGGCAAAAAAGCTTGACTAAACGTGAGTGGAAGTAATATAATATTTAGATATTAAATCACGCATTCATCTAATGGTTTAAATTTTTAGGACAGTTAAGAGTGTTCCAAAAAAATAAAATCACATGGCATCAAGGAAGGAAATTCTGAGCTTAAATCTTCCAAACCCTATGTGTCTCCCTCAATTGCATATCACAGGTAAGAGAGAGTACCAAGGATGAAATTTTCTGGTAGATCACTAATTCGATTTTAATCTACATGCAAGGTTGCAGTATGAGAGACATGATCGTTGGGCGCATGTCCAAAGAGGTTTTCAAATGTCAGACACTGAGAATCTTGCTTTGAAGCACTAGAAGGACTAGAAACTGGCTAAAGTGTGAAGTACCAAATGATGAAGGGCCCTATAAATAGATAAATACCGAGTCATGCTCATTATTGATGTGGATAGACTCGCACAATTTGCTTTTAACGCGTTCCCATACTAAGAAATATTATCAATAGTAGATTTTGTTAGAATTGGTTTTCTCTATAAACGTGCATATACACTCCCTAATAATTACTTAACTATTTAAGAAAATTAAAATCTAAACTATTAAAATGCCGGTGATTTTGATGGATGGAATGTTGATGGCAATAACACGAAACCGAACATGGCTATTGCATGTACGTGATAAATCTTAAAGTAAGTAGATAATTATTTGCTGTCGAAAGATCTCTGACAATGGTTAAACTTATTCATCCAGAGTACATATTGTCCAATGCATATCTATATGAGAGAAAAAACATTTTTTTGAGCAAGCGAAGAAAAGGACGTGGTGAAATAAATTAGTCGATATAGGTAACCACAAGCATTGCATGTGCAAAATATGTTTCTCCATATTTAATAATTTTTTTAAATATAAATTAGAACGTTAATTTTAGTGAATAGTAATATGAAAGAGATGCAACTCTTGCATAAATGAATTTACAACTCACTAATAAATATTACCCTTGACAAGAAGACATAGCTATATTAATTAACTTTGAAACAAATTAATTTATAATGACAGAGGAACAATATGTAGATTGAAAAGTCATAAATTGATTTCAAACATTGTATCTCATGGTTATGGCATCTAAGCAAAAGACAAAGGGAAATTATAAAGAAGATTGGAAACACCTTCTTATACGTTTCTAATTTCAATGTTTAAAAAAAATCTAATTTTAATTTTAAGCTTGTAGTGATATTTTTTATGTGAGCAATTCAAACTTTTAATCTAAATATTTATCCATATAAAATATATATTCTCTTGATGTATTTCTATTATATGCCTACGTCACTTGTCATTAATGAAAAAAAAAAATTCTACACAAAAACTATGTTGTACTCGCATAGTAAATTTTTAACTATATTCATATTATAGAGTAATGAAATATTTATGAGCGATTTTTATTTGTCTTGCAGAATATCATATTATTAAGCCATCTGATGATGCGATTATATATTTCAAATTAGGTTTATCATATTAGTGAAATTTAAGGCAATTATATGTTTCAAATAGAGTTTGGTTACTATACCAATGGGCTGGACAGTCCGATTAGGATCCCCACCGGCATCATCTTCTTCCCCTTCCCCCTTCCGCTAGATCATCCTAAAAGATAATAACAATTACATAACGACAAAAGAGGCAAAACGGAAAAGGTTAAATTTTGGGTTCTAGAGTTCCCTTTTTAGTTTATTTTTAGTTTCGTAAGGCTTGCAAATAAACATTAAATAAATAGCAAAGGCGCAAAAGGGAACAGACAAACATGAGCGCCGCCTCGTCCCGCCTCGTGCCATTTGTTGTTTTGTTCCCACAAGTTTGCCCCGATGGGGCAAGGAATTGTCTGAATCCATGCCCATTCCTGTTTTTTTACAAAGTCGTATTCGCATTATAAATGTAGATAAATATCACATGGCTGAAATCATCACATAATCTATTCTTTAAAAAAAAAAAAAAAGGACTGATGATCGTATTTCCAGTCCAGCCAAAACAAATATGTTGCAATCAAGTGAAAGGCAAGTTCTCTAGAAATAAAAAAAAAAAAAAAAAAAGACACTAACTTGTGGGCTTTAGTCCAATTCTGGCCACTTTCAAGATGCTGTTCATTTTTGTCGTGGAAAGGATGACATGGCATCGCGGACCGTGCGCTCACGGATGTTGCTGATAAGTTTGGTGGAGCTTGATACAACATTATTTCATCATGGATCTCGAATAAAATCGGGGTGTGACCATTGGGATCAGAAGCATGCTGCGCTGTACTCTTCACAAACACTGAAGAATTCCTCGAGGAGGTTTTACCGCTATTCATAGGGGATGGAAATGCATTCTCTATTTGTTAAAAGTGACTGAACTGATTGGGTTCAACTTTATTTCGCTGAGAGTATCAATTTGGATTGACCAGTATTGAAAGATCCATGTTCGCTGTTGATTTTGGAATTTGATGTTTGTGTCTTTTTTAATGGAATTGACCCTGAGTCTGATTTACAAAAGAAGGAAGTTCTATCCAAATTTAAGAAGGACAAAGAGGTGTTGAAAGAGAAGCTGAAATTTGTGGAGAAAATCTGGAAAGAAATGAGCCAATAATCCAAGTGAAGGAGAAGAGTTGTGAGAGTCACATTAGCTTCCGTTTACTTGCCCTGGACGGCGCTGGTAGGTAGTTCAATATCTACTATCGTAGGAAGTCATTTGAAGCTCTTCGTTGACAGGAGAGAAATGAGAAAAATATCCATACTTAGCATGTTGCTTTAGAACATTTTTACAGGTGATTGATTATAAATTCAGCTTATTATGTTGCAATAGTAAGCGCAGGACCTATCAAACTGATACCGCAACTTCTTTTGCAGTGATTTGTTAACACTTCCTTGTCACCAATAGACATATGAAATATTATGTTGGTACCATTGGATGAGTTCTATCGGAATCAACATGGCTTTTCTAGACCTTGTGCCAGGACATGACATGATCTTTCGTGACATGAATTATCACTCCTCAGCAAATCTATCACCTGTACAAAGGTCAAGTGGAAAGATATTTGAGTGATCCGCACAATCGACCTTGTCTAAAAGGCCAATGTTTAAATTTGCTTTATGAAACAGGCGTATAGCTTTATAACTCAATCCAATGTATAAAATACATAATAAATCATATAAGAATTACTTTTATACTTATATGAAAAACTCATTTAAACCACCATCACAATACCAGAATCAACAGTTAAGTCCATTGAATAATCTCCATTCAAAAATCATACGTCAATGGTCCATTCATTGGCTAATCTATTGCTCAATCTTTTACCATGGTCACGACACAACGCCTTGTGACAAGGCGACCAAGATTCCCCCTTGGCAAGGTCTCCATCTATAATGCCGGTGGCTTGGCCTAAAAGGATATCCTAAACTCGGTATGCATACCAACATGCCTCTCAATGGGCTCATAGTAATAATGAGCAAAATAACTATCTTCCAATACCAAAAAGTCAATCCAGGAATCAATAGAAGGATATCATAAACCCGGTATATCATGGTTCCTTAGTGACTCCTGTATGGTTGGGAATCTGTAGGTGTGGAATACATTATTTGATGCAGTTATATCTTGAAGATTTGGAAATGACGGCAAGCCGAAAAAGCAGAACCTGATTCTTGATGCTGCCAAATGAGAACGTGGTAAAAATATCATATTTATTTGTATTTGCATTTTTTTATTTATTATCTGTTCCATATTACTTCGAACAGGAAGGATCCTGATAAGTTCAAAAGGGTTGACAGGATTGTGACTGGATCATTTATTTGTGATTGCAAGCAAATGACATTGTTAGTATCTTTTTTTCTTGTAACATGTATATGACAGTAGCGCGGGAGGGGAATGAAGATGCGACCAAGGGAACTAAAGAGGGAATTTACCAAATGAGAAGTTCCTCCTATACACGCCCGACTTCCAAATATGATTCTCGAGCAATTGCCTCAGCTTTACGGTATTTTCCTTGTCCTCTGTAATTTTCGAAAACCTATTGGTAACGATATCCTTTTCGGGTGAAATATCTTCCTCTTAAATTCTTTTGGGTTGTTTTACTAAAATCAATCACACTCCTTTTCCATAACAATATGTTAATGTTACATATGAATGGTGAGACTAAGAAGAAGCTGAAAGCGTTTGATGGACAGGAACTTTGGGATGGATGGAGTACACCGCCATAAAAAAAGTCTTTCACCGTTCAAGATAAAGAACTCATAAGGATTCGGTCACTTAAGGAAAAAATTTCACATATGATCGATCTCAAATCTAAACTTTTACAATGGAGAATGTGCCACATATTTATAGTGGTAACTAGGAAACATTAGTCATAGGAAATTTTAAAATATGTGGAAACTTACGATTCAACCCCCCAGCCTTGCATTCAAACTCCAAGAGCGCAGGGCTTCTTCCCCCTCGTTGAACCTATTGGATCACGTTATGCTCCTCTCTTTTTTTTGGTCGAAAGTCACGTTATGGTCCTTGGTTGGGCCACAGTGTATTCTGTTTCAATGGGTAAGTCTTGAATTGGGCTTGAGAGTTGATTGTCTTCAGTGAAATTTCCGACCTCTAATCCTCCTGCATAAAGGGCTACTTTATTTTTCGAGCGTTTTCCCAACAATTCCAATGTGCTTTTCCATGTATCTACTTTCATATTGCGGCGTAAATATGAAGCATGATCCACAATATCCGAAGGAAGTCCTCCAATAGCTTGGGCAATTTTCATGGACAAGCCAAAATATTCGGAGACACTTGCGGCGGCAGCCCCTTCGAAAGCATGCTTACAAAAGAGTTTGTGAGCATGGTCCCGACCCATTGGTATAACCTCGTGTTCTTCAACTGTCCCACCATCATCTGCTCCAACTTCGAAAGCATTAAAAACCTTTTTATTGTTGGTTGTGACAATGATTCTACTCCCTGGACCAAACCAAGTAAGCTTTCCAGCTAATGCCTTAATCTGTTCCTCCTTATCCACGTTGTCGATCACAATGAGAGTCTTCGCATTATGACATAGACTCATTATTTCTTCAATCCCTTCAGCGGTAGATTCAAGTGGTGCGAGTCTTCGTTTCTGAAGGTCAGCGATTAACATGTGTCGTGAATACTGGACTTCTTCCGAACTAATGTCTTCAAGGAAGCAACATGCATCGAACAAGTTGCGTATTTTGTTAAAGACAATTTTTGCGAGTGTAGTCTTTCCGACACCTGGTACACCCCACATTCCAACGACGCGTACCTCTTCTCCTTGTACTTTGGTAGCTTGTCTGTTGCTATAGGCAACACCAAGCTTTCTCATCATCTCTCGAACACGAAGGTCAATTCCGACTAGTTTGTAGGTTACAATTTGGCCATCACTTTTCAACACTCGCACCACACCGGCAACAACTTCTTTTACGAGCTGGCTGTCAGGCCTGCAAAACGTAAGCAACTAAAGTCATCCCACACGGAAATGCATTGTTAAATTGTTGACCATTATCGATATGATTACATATATATTTATTCATTCAAAAAGGTTTGGATTCATTTTCACATCATCCTACACTTTTTTTTTCCTTTTATCTTAGGATAGAGGAAGGAAACCAAAGTAAAAGCATTACCCACCCATCTAGGGACTTCCGACTATATCCGCTAAATTTCCCCATTAGTCGAAGAACTTTCCTCCATGTTTCGATGGTATTTGAGTCGACTCCCACCATCTCATGTAGATTGAAGGACCTTCCAAAATCACCAGCCTGGAATCTTACATCGGAGGAACTAACACCATAGAAAATCGGGATAATAGTTAGTCCATTCATTTTTCTGCACTCCCACATTTGTGCCAGCTCATCGAGGCACCGTTTGCTAGATGCATAATCTGTGGAGAGGATGACTATCGAGGCCCTTGACCGCTTGATCACCTCTTTTAACTCCAGCGAGATATTTTCTCCCAAAAGGAGTTCATTGTGGCCTCTCAAGACCCTCATCCCCACATCTATCAATCCACCATAAAGACGATTTGCGAATTGTTGGCAAGCATCTGTACCGCTAAAACTCAAGAATACTTGATGCTTGGTTTCAGGTGATGGCGATGAGGTTGAAGATAATTCCTGTCAGATCAACGAAACTAAACCGCTTCACATAGTAAACATAAGTCTCGATCATCTGGCATAAAATAAAAACCATAGTTTTGTGGTTCGGAAGGAGGCCAACCTTACCCGACAGGTGGACTGCACCTGAATCTTACAACTAGTGCATTTTTTGACTTTCTTTTTTCAAATCCAAAATGCTCCAACATTCGTAACACTCAAAAGTCGATACATGAATTCTAGACGATTTTTAGCATTTGTTGGGTCGAACTGCAAGCAGAGGACCGATTCCACCGTAGTAATGTAAAAGAAGTTTGAAGAAACAATACAAATCCCAAAGATGCAGAGAAAACTAACCGGATTTTTTCTCAGTCTTCTTCCAAGAGCAACAGCTGCAGGAGCAATAGCCGAAGCATCAACCGGAGCATCAACTGCTTGACCCGGAGCATCAGCCTGGGCAGAAAGTGGAAGAGCTGGGTTTCTTCTCATCTTTTTTACAGCAGAAACAACTGCAGGAGTAATCATTCCGAGCAATATCAGAAACGCCATGGACCAAGTCGGAGCCAGCGTGAGAAACAGAAACACGACGACCAGTATCGTCGCTGTTGTATCCTTCGCCATTAAAGCCATCGCTCTCTCTCTCGCGCTCTCTCTCACAGGGGCACAGGCGGTCGATAAGCATTAGACAGTAATATCCCTCGCACCCACGATTGTCTTGTATTTTGTCCATGACCAAGACCGCTGACTTGTCACCCGGAAATGGACAAGGCGAGGGAAAATAATCAGGTACTCCCGGTCTCTGTTTAGCTCACACTGGGAGTTATTAAAGGCATTTCATCGTGTTCAAATACTGAAAGCATGGTTATAAGGAAATTGGCCTTTAAGAGAGATTCATCCTAGATGGGGTCAGTGAACCGAAATAGTTGATTTAAGCCCTTATTAATGCTAAGCCGATTCTTACTCATCCTCCCTTTCATGCTGATGTCGCCACGAGGTACCGATTCATGGAAACTACACGGAAGTTACTTCTAATTCTATCATCCTGATCTAATGCGGTGAAGTCTAAAAGCAAAGCAATGCGGTGAAGTCTAAAAGCAACGACGAGCTTTCGTTGAACTTGCTGTTGGGGTAATCTAATTACGATAAAGAAAAGTTTTGTATCTTCTTGCAAAGCCACTCAGCTGTTGACATTTATGTTCATTGAGAACAAGAAGTGGGTTAGGTTGGGTTAGATTCCTTTGTTTAAGCTTAAATTATGATGAATAATTGGCTTTAACCATTTTTCTATTATCTCTCTCTCTCTCTCTCTCTCTCTCTCTCTCCATATCAAACCTTTTGCTTTACGACCCACTCTCTCATCAAACCTTTTGCTTTAGGACCCATGAAAAGGAGATTTCAAACACAATGGAGAGAGAGAGAGAGAGAGAGAGATATCAAACCTTTTGCTTTACGACCCACTCTCTCTCCATATCAAACCTTTTGCTTTACGACCCGTGAAAAGGAGATTTCAAACACAATGGAGAGAGAGAGAGAGATTACCAATGATGAAATTATCTGGTAGATCACTGATTCGATTTTAATATACATGCAAGGTTGCAGTATGAGAGACATGATCGTTGGGTGCATATCCAAAGAGGTTTTCAAATGTGAGACATTGAGAATCTTGCTTTGAAGCACTAGAAGGACTAGAAACTAGCTAAAGTGTGAAGTACCAAATGATGAAGGGCCCTATAAATAGATAAATACCGAGTCATGCTCATTATTGATGTGGATAGACTTACACAATTTGCTTTTAACGTGTTCCCATATTAAGAAATATGATCAATAGTAGATTTTGTTAGAATTGGTTTTCTCTATAAATGTGCATATACACTCCCTAATAATTACTTAACTATTTAAGAAAATTAAAATCTAAACTATTAAAATGCCGGTGATTTTGATGGATGGAAATGTTGACGGCAATAACACGGTACCGAACATGGCTATTGCATGTACGTGATAAAATCTTAAAGTAAGTATATAATTATTTTCTGCCGAAAGTTATTGTCCGTAGTAGCTGTCGTTACCATTGATTAGAAAGATCTCTGACAATGGTTAAACTTATTCATCCAGAGTACATATCGTCCAATGCATATCTATATGAGAGAAACAAACATTTTTTTGAGCAAGCGAAGAAAAGGACGTGGCGAAATAAATTAGTCGATATAGGTAACCACAAGCATTGCATGTGCAAAATATGTTTTTCCATATTTAATAATGTTTTTAAATATAAATTAGAACATTAATTTTAGTGAATAGTAATATGAAAGAGATGCAACTCTTGCATAAATGAATTTACAACTCACTAATTAATATTACCCTTGACAAGAAGACATAGCTATATTAATTAACTTTGAAACAAATTAATTTATAATGACAGAGGAACAATATGTAGATTGAAAAGTCATAAATTGATTTCAAACATTGTATCTCATGGTTATGGCATCTAAGCAAAAGACAAAGGGAAATTATAAAGAAGATTGGAAACACCTTCTTATACGTTTCTAATTTCAATGTTTAAAAAAAATCTAATTTTAATTTTAAGCTTGTAGTGATATTTTTTATGTGAGCAATTCAAACTTTTAATCTAAATATTTATCCATATACTCTTGATGTATTTCTATTATATGCCACGTCACTTGTCATTAATGAAAAAAAAAATTCTACACAAAAGCTATGTTGTACTCGCATAGTAAATTTTTAACTATATTCATATTATAGAGTAATGAAATATTTATGAATGATTTTTATTTGTCTTGCAGAATATCATATTATTAAGCCACCTGATGATGCGATTGTATATTTCAAATTAGGTTTATCATATTAGTGAAATTTAAGGCAATTATATGTTTCAAATAGAGTTTGGTTACTGTACCAATGGGCTGGACAGTCCGATTAAGATCCCCACCGGCATCATGTTCTTCCCCTTCCCCCTTCCGCTAGGTCATCCTAAAAGATAATAACAATTACATAACGACAAAAGAGGCAAAACGGAAAAGGTTGAATTTTGGGTTTTAGAGTTCCCTTTTTAGTTTATTTTTAGTTTCGTAAGGCTTGCAAATAAACATTAAATAAATAGCAAAGGCGCAAAAGGGAACAGACAAACATGAGCGCCGCCTCGTCCCACCTCGCGCCATTTGTTGTTTTGTTCCCACAAGTTTGCCCCGATTGGGCAAGGAATTGTCTGAATCCATGCCCATTCCTGTTTTTTTACAAAGTCGTATTCGCATTATAAATGTAGACAAATATCACATAGCTGAAATCATCACATAATCTATTCTTCAAAAAAAAAAAAAAATGGACTGTGTAGATGATCGTATTTCCAGTCCAGCCAAAACAAATATGTTGCAATAAAGTGAAAGGCAAGTTCTCTAGAATTTTTTTAAAAAAAAGACACTAACTTGTGGGCTTTAGTCCAATTCTGGCCACTTTCAAGATGCTGTTCATTTTTGTCGTGGAAAGGATGACATGGCATCGCGGACCGTGCGCTCACGGATGTTGCTGATGTGTATGGTGGAGCTTGATACAACATTATTTCATCATGGATCTCGAATAAAATCGGGGTGTGACCATTGGGATCAGAAGCATGCTGCGCTGTACTCTTCGCAGACACCGAAGAATCCCTCGAGGAGGTTTTACCGCTATTCATAGGGGATGGAAATGCATTCTCTATTTGTTCAAAGGAACTGAGCTAATTGGGTTCAACTTTATTTCACTGAGAGTATCAATTTGGATTGACCAGTATTGAAAGATCCATGGTCCCTGTTGATTTTGATTGATAAGTTCATGCTCATTTTGAAATTTGATGGTTGTGGCTTTTTTAATGGAATTGACCGAGTCTGATTTACAAAAGAAGGAAGTTCTATCCAAATTTACGAATGACAGAGATGTTGAAAGAGAAGCTGAAACTTGTGGAGAAAATCTGGAAAGAAATAAGCCAATAATGCAAGTGAAGGAGAAGAGTCATGTGAGAGTCATATTAGAATGTCTACTATCGTAGGAAGCCATTTGAAACTCTCCGTTGACAGGAGAGTAATGAGAAGGAAATCCATGCTTAGCATGTTGTTTTAGAATATTTTTACAGATGATTGATTACAAATTCAGCTTATTATGTTGCAATGGTAAGCACAAGACCTATCAAACTGATACCACCACTTCTTTTGCAGTGATTTGTCAACACTTTCTTGTCACTAACAGACATGCAATGTCGTATTGGTACCATTGACTGAGCTCTACCGGAATCAACATGGCTTTTCAGGACCTTGTACCAGAACATGAAATGATCTTTCGTGACATAAATTATCACTCCCTCAGCAAATCTATCACCTATACGAAGGTCCAGTGGAGAGACATTTGAGTGATCAGCACAATCAACCTTGTCTAAAAGGCCAATGTTTAAATTTGCTTTATGAAATGGGCGTATTGAAACAACTGCTGGGAAGGACAGGAAGGAACGGATTCGAGATTCTTCTTAGCGGATGTGAACCCAACGGCCAAGATAATTTGGATTCTTTGAAGCAGGTAAGATATTGATCTTATTTGCTTTTTGGGTTAAGGACGTCTTAATCTACTGTTTAGAATTAAGAGAATTTGCAATGTTGCAAATGAGTAGTACAAAACTCAAAGAGATTTGACTTCTCAGGTAACCTTTTGAAAAATTTAAGACAACACGAACGACTTCAAGGCAGTTAGAGACTACAATTACTTACATGCATCCCGTCAACACAATCCATCTATTAGCAGGAATGGGAATAATAGAAGCAAATACCAGTTTTCATACCTTTAATAGATAAAGAGATGCACGATGCTAAACTTGTAAGCTTATATCGAGATTTTCACTCGTGTAGATGCACACAAGGCAGCGATGCATCAACCATCTCATAAGAGTTTGAAACCAAGTTTGATAAAAGGAAATTACTGAGATGATACCGAGTTGCCGTGAGTGAACATATCTCTTCCTCACCCTCTCTTCAGGCCATGCTTTTTACCAAAAGAAAATCATCAAAGAATGCTGTTCCGAGTCCTTGTAGTGAAGCAGAAATCACTAGGAAACTGTCAAAACGGCTTATCTCTCATCTCTTTGGTTTAATTCATTCCCTCTTTTCTAAGCGTTTTCGATTGAAGAAAACTAAAGATATAGTCCAGACTCTCCTGTCCCGTGCAAACGATGAGCTGGGATGTTCAACCCTGAATCGAACAACACTGGAGAAGTGTGAACCCTCTTCCGGGTCCAAAGACCATGATTATGCCATAAAAAACCAGAAAAGCAAATAAAAAGTTCACCCTTGAATGAGAATCACCCAGAAACCGACTAGAGTATGGATTTCAATTCCGTAAACTAAATAGAATCGTTCAGATTAGTAGGTGCAATTGTGTTGAAAAAAAAGCAGAACCACAAAGTAAAATTTGCCCACAGGCTACATTTAAGTCTCTTTATAGCTTGGACTAGAAATGAATATGAATTCAGTGTTTGCAGCGATAAATCCTATACATGCTTTCACAGCTCTTTGGTTGTTGAGAAAGCAAATTTCCTAGCGTCCAAAAAGGCTATCTAAAGTAGCACTGTTGCATTCTGAACTAATGAAGCAGAGTTTTGAGAGGATCAGAAAAGAGAAAAATCAGCGAAGGAGAGTGATGAGAAGGAAATCCATACCTAGAACATTGCTCAAGAACATTTTACAGATTGGATACACATTCAGCTCATTGGTCACAACAATAAGCACAGGACCTAACAAACTGACATTGCAACTTCTTTTGCACTAATTATTAACTGCTGTAAGATACCAGATCTGGACTTCAGATCAAGCTGCTAGTCTTACTCACACAACCAGTCATGGGATGGCCTCAGAGTCACAGTTCCCGACTATCCTTTGTCTGGTAAAGTATCTGATCAAACAAATCCTTGAAGTTTTCGGCGGAAGTCATCTAATCCAATTTCCTGTCTCCAGCAACCACACTGGATTTTCTTTTCTCACCATTTTCCTTGTCCGTTGGGGAGAAAACCTGCTTAGACAGTCTACTTTTCTCGATCTGTTTGCAGTACTTGTTGCATTCAGCTAAATGTAGAACACCTTCTCCTGGCCAATTATGAACATGCAGCTGATTGCTTGCCTCTCGACCAAAGGATTCCAAAACACATCGAACAAGAAAACTCTCGATGCTCTAACTAGACTTATGCCCTCAGAGCAAGCTTCAGTTGAAGCTAACATTACTCTTACTTGGCTCTGTTGGTTGTTGAATCAAATGCTGACACTCCTTCATATCAAGGCTCCCATGCATATGTAGATCTCTTTTCCTTTCAAGAATTGCTGGAAAGTCAGTCTCAGCTTGTCACTGATCAAGGATAACTTGTATTGGCTGAAAACAGGAACCTTCTCACTGATTGCTTTGCTGAGCTGGATTAACTTAGCTAGGAAACTTGTCTTTACCCCAACCTCTGTGTTAGTCTTCAGATGTTCAAGCTTCTGATGCTCATGGCAGATAAAAGGTCCTTCATTCATATATGGCATTGCAGCTTGGCATCAGAGAAGGCTGAATGGAGGCCAAAGACAGCTTGAACTCATACCTGAACCTGCATTGAGATCTTTGAATGTTCTTAGCAATCTTCCTTTGCCTATCCCCAAGTTTAACACTACTATGCACTCTTTTATACCAGGAAGATCCTCTTTAAGAATGATCCCTTTGTGGACATGGACAATGGAGCCACGATAGACAGGAGATTCCCAATTGCATCATCAGCCACATTGTCATGTGGTTGAACAAGGGAAATGACATAATCTTTTTTAGCTCTTTTCCACTGAGTTGTTCTTGTCTGGCAGAATTTCTTCAGACTCAGGGGGAGCTCGTTGGCCATTTTATAGAGCTCTAGAAAGTTATTCTGGAAAGGGGTGCCAGAGAGGATGATCCTCTTCTCAGTCCAAAGTTTCAGCAGAACATTCCAAATGCTTCCCATTTGGTTTCACTGCGTGCCGTTTTTCAAGAACCACTACACACAGCAAATCGAGAAGAATCTTTCTCATCTCTTCATCTTTCTTTTCAATCTTGGCCTTCTTCACCGGATCCTTAATGCCTTTCCTTTTCCCTAATACAAGTTTCTCATATAGATTGTAACTTGTGCCGCGTATGCTGCTGCTCTTACTCTAAGAACAGACCTTCATCAACCGCATCAGATTGCTACATCGCTTGAGGTGCCTATTTGCCTCCACTATCCTCACAGCTGGATTTTCTGCCTCAGAGAACTCCGGATTATTCAAGTTGTGGAATGAAATGCTGGTGTCCCATTTCTCGTTCCAATACCTGAACTCTTCTTCCCGAGTGAGAAGCAAGCTTGCAGGAGCAATAATCACAGGGCGGGAATGGGGGAAGAGTCCAAGATATGTGTGGATAAAAAGTATGGACAAGCAAGCCTTTCCCGTGCCTGGAGCGTGAGGTATGATGCACCCACCAATGTCCATAGGCTCAGGATTGGACAATTCTTTTAGATCACTAGACCCTATTAGCTTCTTCCAAATAAAATCAAAGCCCTCTAGCTGATGCAGATACATTTTACTCCAGTCACAGGGGATGAGATCCAAAACAGAGCCACTATGATGAGATAGTTCAACAGTCATTCCTGAAGACAAACCCCTTCAAACATAGACAGATTCCCACCATTGGGCAATGATTTTGTGCCTGAATTCAATGGAGAGCTTTTCCTACACAATAAAAGGCAGAGAAAAATTGAATAATAAGGAAACGATGGTTTTCAAAGATTCTAGTGCATAGACATACATTGACGATGGCAGTGAGTGAAACAGTTAATCTAGGGAAGTGACAGTCCATGACATAACTAGTCCAACTGTGAAGTGTAGACAGTATTTTGAAAATGGTATGTAACATCAACAGCCACAGTACTTGGTAAACCAACAGAACTTACAAAAGATGGTAGAAATGATGGCAAGATATATTTTATCTCAAGCTGTATCTGATTACAGAAGAGGCAAATCAAACCAAAATCCTCATCGCAAATGAGCTTGTGCTTACCTCCTGGACAAAGGGTAGCTCGACTTATTTCAGTTTTCTCCTAAAGAGCATCACAAGAGTGCTTTTAGAACTACTAAATATGCAAGAAAGTGTATTACTTAATTTTCCATAGATCAAGAATGTAATAACCTCATCATCAATGGAAGAGGAAGGGCAGAAATAAACACAGCTCATACATTTTAACCTTGCAAAAGCAAGAGATGAGAATCTGGGAGTTGCTGGCGACTAAATTAGGATAAACATCATGATAGAAACTCAGTTGCAGATGTATTTGTGGTTGAATCAGTGGTCTGCCATGGTTAATATTTGGTCCAGAAGTTCAAATCCTGCTTCCAAGTAACAGAAATCGAGAACTTGAATGAATAATTGGTCAGACACTCTATAAACAATTAGGGCCCAAAAGTAGGTCTGATGCATATCAACTGCATTTACTAACCATGTTCACCAACCTCAGAGTCTTGAGTAACTGGACTAGTTCAAGTTTTTGCTTTTTTTCCTTCCACAAAGCAAAACTTCAGTGAAATAACAACCCTGGAGGGGAGGATGATGGAAATCAAGTTATAGATTGGCTATAATATTCCTCTGGACCTGAGCTTATCAGTATGTACCTGAGCAGAGGTGCATGTACATGTGCATGTCGGTGTGCACACATGTTTGCATGCTTAGAACATAAATCATACATTCACAATAATTCACCTGAAAATTTACAGATAAGCAGTGTGGCTTATATTTTTAATAAATTAAAATACAATAGTTCAAATACTCCCAAGGAAAGAAAGCTGAGACATATGCCTGAAATAATCTAACAGTGATCTTCCTAGTGAATATTGAAGATATTATTAATCCCTCGGATGGTGCTGTTGATGTTGAGAGGTCTCCTTTACTTCATTCCTAAATTTCTGCACAAATAGTACCCCACTAACGTGAAATGTACAGAAACATTAATGACATGAAGTTTAATAACCTGGACAGGAAGGACAAAAACAGGACATAGCTAGAGACAATATGCTCACCAGTAGGTCATAGGGGAGGATGATGTTGCTTTTAAGACTACAAGAGACGAAACCATACTAAATTTGTCAAACGAGGCCAAAGAAGAGAGAACCATTATCCACTAAGAACGTTACCTGAGAGCTGATAATGTCTTCCCCAATGAAGCAAAAACTGCAAGACTGCTATCTAAAGGTGAGATACGCAGGTGCCCGATAGCTTTGTTACTAGAAGGGTGTATGATATGTTGGGTTTCGTGGAGATATATCGAACTCATCTGCACATTTACTCATAAAAAGATTAAGTTGGTAGTTATGCAAAACAAATTACTGCTGACGCCAAAGTCTAGAAATTTCACCTTTGTGAGCGGATCCCTTATCCCTATACTAGATAGCCTTTGTGCAATAATGGACATTTGACTTGAACACATATATCAGACAGACATGCACCCTCCACTTGCAGCTCGATCCATAAAACACCAATGTCAAGGACAATATCCCATACAAAACCATAACTTTTCAAAAGTGGATAGATTACATGTTAAAAGTTTCGTGCATATATAGTTCCACAAGCCATTGCATTGCCAGTCTCAAGCCACGAAACTTGCCTAATGAGTAGTAACAAGACAAAAAAGCACCACAGGCACCATTAGCCATATCAGCAACTTTAGAGCGAATAACGAAAGGATTCAATAGCCCATATCATTTAATTCTAGATTAAGTCTAGTTTAGTTCTCTTGACTTTGTACCCTTTTTTTCAATTTCATCGTCCTTTTTCTCTTGCAATAGATTCCTCTAACTTGCTTGAATCCTGAGTTTGATCCTTTTGTGACCAGCCACTACTTGCTCCTTTAAATGTTGAGTGACCATGCTAAGTGGACTCACTTAAATGATGTGACCAAACACACGTATGATAAAGTGAAGTCTATATTTTCCACTTTCACATAAGAAGTACTAAGTAAATACTTCAATCTTATCATCTAAATATACTCAATCGAGAAAAAGTTATAAATGAGGAGAAAAGAAAAATAAAATACTAGCAAATGGCACACTAATGGTACAATAGGCAACCGAAATCTGAGTATAGTGCCATCAGAATTTTTATCAACTCTTAATATGGAAGATTGCTAGAATGCAATTAATACATTTTAGAGAAGCAAGTAGCAGAAGGTGACGGAAGCATCAAATTGCAACTAAATATATCAAGCAAGTTAAGATATTCACAGTCCAAAAGACAATCAAAATTTGACTAAGCCCACAATATGATTTCGAATGGAGAATTCGCCATCTAACAAAGTCATTTAAAGTATTAGGAACAAAATTTATTGATTAGAAGATCACGAAAGCTCAATTCCAACACAATAAAGTGCAAAAAATTCACCTATCCATGATTTGACTAGGTCTTATCAATTCCAGTATCTAATGGTGGTATGTTCTTTTTGATAGATAAAAATATCAACTACACGGAGCTAAGGGGGTGCGAATCCATGTGCAAAAAGAACCCAAAAAGTTAAAGCCATATACAAACAGCTCTCAAAACCAAAAGGGAGCTCAAATACAAGATGATAATGGACTAAGTCAACTAAGGCACTTACATCCACACGCAAGTCTCCACTACACCAAAGGCAAATAATTTCAAGCCAATTTTCAATAAAAATAGAAATGAGAGATTGTTCTCCATTCGAATCTCTCTTCTTCCACTCCATTGAAATCAACCACAAGAACTATTAAATTTATGTCTTGAGTTTGAGCCATGTACAAGACTTGAGCCTCCTTATTTTGTAATGAGGCCAATGAACAATCCTCCTTTTTTTTCGTAGGAACCCTCTTTATTTTGTAGGGACCCTCTATATTTTGTTAGACAATCCTCCTTATTCTTAGGGACCTCTCGGATACAGTCAATCCTCTCACATGTCAAGAAAGGTCATCATTTGGAAATGAAAAAAATGCCAAAAAAAAAAAAGATTACTTAATTGAATATAACATTATCCCCCCTTTTTTTTAAGCTAAGCAAGTCAATTTCAAATGTGAAGTTCATCACACTTATTATTTCTTGTCATTCATATCTCATAATTATATATATTAGGAAATAGATTCAAATAAAAAAGAGAGGAAAATATGGCACGTGATTTTCGTTTATATATTTTTAAAATTTTTCTGTATATTGTTACAATTTATGTGGGAGATATAGGAGCGATGAGCGGATTAGTAATACACATAAAGGAGCTAAAGAATTCCCACTTGCAAGTTGAGATCGTGATGCGGATCCTCAAGTGTCATCATTCTTTGGGTTAGTAAGGGCAGGGTCGACCTCAGACTGGATTGGCTTGCCATTACATAATCGTGTTGGCGGGGCCCATTTTTTCGCTGGGGCTTGCTCGTGATCTTCACCTGCAACCACACGGTCCTGGTGGGTTGCTAATCAGTCAACATTGGCATTGGCCACCTCTCAGGATCACTACCGTCTACATTGCCGAAGTCTGCCTTTATTTAATTGTGGCAAACTCAGCTCCCTCGCTTGGTGTCCAATTATTTTATTTTCTTTTTATTTTCTAAATTTTGTAACATCATTTTCCTTTTTTTTTTGTATTTATCATCAGTTTTTGTCTTTTTCATGTTAAATATACATTTTTCTTATAACAAAATAAGAAAAAAAATCAACATTCAACATGAAAAAGACAAAAAATTGATGACAAATGAAAAATTAAAAAAGATGCTACAACTTAGGATAAAAAAGGAAAATGAGTGAGTTCCTTGGGAAGGAGGTGGGTTTGTCAAGATAGAATGTAGGCAAGATCTCAGTGATCTAGATATAAGTGATCATGAGAGATAGCCAACGTCGACGTTGGCAAACAAGTGGCCTTAGGACCACGTAAATGCAGGCAAAGCTCAATAGCAAGCGCTTGGCAAACAAGATGCCTTGCCAACACAATAATGTAATGACAACTAATCTAGTCGGAGGTCTACCCTGTCAACATCGAAAAGATTTGAGTACGCACGCAAACAAGATTTGGTACTAACCAATAATCATTATTTCTTATTTTTTGAAAATTCATATTTATTTATATAAAAATTAATCATAGCATCCTATTGAAGCGGTATGACTATTCATAAAAGAAATACGATTATTTTTTTATTTAATTCCGAATTTTATTATTTCTTTCAATGGTTATCTCAAAGTTTGTATTTGTTCGGACATAATTTCTTAATCCTTGGAATGTGTGTCTATTTAGATATAACTTCTTATTTTGCTATTAATTACTGAGTGTATTTGTTCAATCATAATCTTCTTCTTCCATTTTTCGTTTTCTTTCAACAAAATATATAGTCATTGTTTCCATTTTTTTTTTGAGAGACCTTGAAGAAATATTAAAATTGTTATTTAATATTCTAAATCGAGACTTTGTCATATCATGTTAGACATTTGTTAGTAACCATTAGCAACGTTGCAGTGCAAATAATTCTTTTAAAAAAGTGATATCATACTTTAAAGTTTCATTTCATTATTCTACTCAAATTCGAAGATATTTTCCCAACAGTTTTTTCCTTAGACTTTCCAAGTCCAATATTGGTTCATCTTTTTCCCGGGTTGGGTGGACTTCTTATCCCTGTTTTGCTTTAGGATTAGGTTTCTGTCATTTTCTCTCATTGACCAGCGAGTCGTTGCCTCCTTGGCAATATCCAGTGAATGATCATTCCATTCACGTGCTTCAATGGGGCTTTTTCCTCTTCGCTTCTTGGATTCTTCCTCTACGCGTGCTTATTTGTTGCTTTCCAGGCATTTTCGTGTTGTCCTTTTTTACCACTACAATAGTATTGTGTCCAAAAGAAAGGGAAAAAAGAAAAGAAAAGAACGTGATATCTCATCGACTAGTCAAACGTTTGAAATAATTTAGAGGTTTTATTTGTAGTAGATTAGAGTTGAAATGCGAAGGTCACAAAATAAAAAATAAAAAATGAAAGGGCAAGTTCAAAGAAAGCTCATCGTTACTTTTAGATTTCGTCTTGTTAGACTAGAATGATAGAATCAGAAGTAATCTTCCATGTTTTCATGAATCAGTACCTTGTAGCAAAATGACTGTGATAGAGATCAGTGAATTGGTTTAGCATTAATAAGGGCTCAAATCAACTATTTCGGTGCGCCGACCACATCTAGGATGGACCTCCCTTAAAGACCAACTTCCTGATAACCATGTTAAACTGAGATTGGGAATACCTAATGATTTTCCCTCACATTGTCCGTTTGCGGGGGCCCAGAAGTCAGCGGTCTTGGTCATCCCTAAAATATAATATAGTCATGCGTGAAGTGTAATGTATACAGTGTCTAATGTTTATAGACCTCCGTTGCCTCTGCGAGAGAAAGCGCGAGAGCTAGCAATGGCTTTTAGAGGGGAGGCTTTGACGGCGATACAACTGACTGTTGCACATTGACGTGCGCTCGAAATCATTAAATGGAACGAGTCATTGATGTGTGGTTGGAGCAAGAGTTTGATTAATGAAATAAATTATTCATGTATGATTTGAGATTAATCAATGTTGAAATCATAATTGTTTATTTCGATGCGGTTGATGAAATGGGTATGTCCGTATTTTACAGTTCACATTAAAGAGTATTTTACTATTCATTTAACGGTATTGCACCGTTCACTCTAACTATATTTCACTATTCATTTTGACATAATAAGAAATAACTCATGATTAAAATTTTTCCTATATTATTCATTAGATATGAGATTATTAGGTTTCCGGTATTGCTTAGATAAATAAGGGTTTAATTTCCTTAGAAGAAATATGTAGTATCATTGAGCAATGATTGCTCACACAATTCATCTCAAATGAACAAGGAAAACAAGAGCTTTATTAATGGGAAACTTTTGATGATTAGATTTGGGTATGAGTTGAGACAATAGGATATGTTAGAAATTGTAATTATTAATTTTTTTTGTTAGTCATATTCTACTTATATTTTAACTATCACTCTTAAACTTTTGCTCCAACTTTGTGCAAAGTGTGGGAGTTGAAACCCGTATCTGAAACTAAATCGTCCCCACCTCCAACTCTCCGAAAATGTGGAGATTCGAATCGCTCACTTCTCTCTTTCCATATGAGAAGAGTAGCTACTGAGACAAACCTCAATGATTGATAATAGTTGAATTTGAAGAGGTCTAAATATCATAATTGGTGGATTTTAAAACTCTATAATCAACTCAATGTTTATTAAATATATAAATGGATATATATTTTGATAATAGGATTTTCGTAACCAAATTCAGTGCTTATTGTTGTTTCAATTGTTTTAGCCCTTAGGCTTTCCAAGTCCAATCTTGGTTCATCTTAATCACAGGTAGACCAGGGGGTGGACTTCTTATCCTTGTTTTGCTTTTGGATTAGGTTTCTGTCATTTTTTCTCATTGACCAGCGAGTCGTCGCCTCCTTGGCATTAGCTGTTGAATGGTCACCATTGCTCCATTCCCCACTCCAAGTGGGCCTTTTCCTCTTCACTTCCAGGATTCTTCCTCTACGTGTGCTTATTCGTTGCTTTCCAGGCATTTTCGCGTTGTCCTTTTTAACCACTACAGTAGTGTTGTGTAGAAAAGCCAAGGAAAAAAAAGAAAGAAAAGAACCTAATAGCTCGTCGACTAGTCAAACGTATGAAATAATTTAGAGGTTTTCATTTACGGTAGAAAAGAGTCGAAATAAGAAGGTCACAACTCAAAAATCAAAAGTGAAAGGACAAGTTCAAAGAAAGCTTATCCTTACTTTGAGATTTCATCTCTTTAGGCTAGAATCATAGAATTGGAAGTAACCATCTGTATTTTCATGAATCAATACCTTCGTAGCGACATTAGTGTGAAAGGGACTAGTGTGAATCAGTTTAGCATTAATAAGGGCTTAGGCACGAACCTGCATAGGAGGGATCACTCTTAAAGACCATTCTAGGTTAGGCCAATTTAGGTTGAGAGAGAGAGAGAGTGGTAGTTTAAACTTGGAGACTTCGTGTAACAGAGACTAAATGTGGCAGCAGAAACTCTTCGCACGGTGAACGTTTCGTTTCCTTCTCTTTTTCTTTTTCGCACATTTTATTAGATTATGTTAGGAACTCTTGTACGTTTGAGATTGTCCTTGATTGTTTCAAGCAGAGAAGAAACACCTCGTTTAAGTTGATCGCAATTCAGCTATCACCCTCTAAACTATATTCTGCACACGACTAGCAGTTTATGTCTTACCTACTTATTTTAATCCATGAAACAAGAATTTAATTGGACAACAACCTAAGTTGCAGAAAATATAGCCGCAACATTACGCAAAACATTGTGAGAGACTATCATTACTCACTTCCCCACAAAATTTCGGCATCGACTTGAGGAGCTCTGGGACAAAATTCGAATGGCCTGCGACACAGCCTAGGTGCAACGGCGTGTGGCTGGCTCCTTGGAGAGCCGTCTCCTCCTCTAGGTTGGGTGCATTGCTTCTTATCAAGTCTTTCAGTTCATCAACATTGTGCCTCTGAGCTGCTTCGATCAATAATGATGAATCTGCACAATATAGTGCAGGCCCTCCTTTGAACATGAACCATGGTTTCATATAATACTCTTCACCCCATAACACGCCAATAACTGGAGTGAAGAAAATAGAATGTCCATATATCTGGAAATTAACGGTTGATCTCTATTAAAAGATATGCTAAAGCTCCGATCTCACGGAAAGTTATGTTTTTACACGAAATTCCTAATTCCTATTGAAATGCACAATGAGTCTATCAATAAGATTTTCCTTTTCTTAAAATCCAAAAAAGCGTCCCTTCCACTCGAATTCCACAAAAACATTCCTTTCTTTAGTTATTTTTACGATGGGTTTCATATTCATCTGTACATAAGCCATCTATTATTGTTATATGATATACGAGACCGAATAAAAAATTGGAGTATTCTGGAATCAGATCTCAACCTTCTTAAGAAGTTACTTTTTTGTTATTAGCCTAAAACTGGCTTTGTTTGTTTGTAACGAACTAAAACTGCCTGTGTTAGTGTTATGCAGTAACAATCTTTCAATTTCATTTGAATTTTTTATCAGCACCATTCGATTTTATCCGATCAAATTTGCATATCCTACGCCTTTTATCGACTCCATGCTCACTGCTCGTCACATGAGTTTAGTGAGTGCTCATACTCATAGTTATTAACATTAATTCTAAAACCGCCTCTCACAGACAATATCTCAAATCTTTTGATGGCGAATTCATCTGAAGAAGCAAGACCAAATGCGTACTTCAATGAATTTTCGTGCAATCTCATCTCAGCATCACGACTGCTATCGGTGAAGTTACAAATGTATTATAAACTCAGGACGAATTTTATTAGGAAAATACGAAACGGTGAATCACTTGCGGGCATTACACAATAAATTGCAGAGAATTAAGAACATCAAACCAACATCTGACCTTGTCGAGCATAACTTAAAATATGTAAGCACGCGTGCAGACGAGATTTGGCAATAACCTATAATCATGATTTTTTATTTTTTGAAAAATTCAGATTTATTTATATAAAATTAACCAAGCGTCCTATTGTGACAATGCGATTGTTTATAAAAGAGATGTGATTTTTTATTTATTTGTTATTTAATTCCGAATTTTATTATTTCTTCCAACGGTTATCTTAGAATTTTTTTTTTGTTTAGACATAACTTCTTAATCCTTGGAAGGTGTTTCTACTTAGATATAACATCTTATTTTGCTATTAACTATTAAACATATTTGTTCAATTGTAATCTTCTTCTTCCAATTTTTGTTTTCTTTCAATAGAATATATAGTCCAATTGTTTTTCTTGAGAGATCTTGAAGAAATATTAAAATTGCTATATAATATTCTCATGTAAGACATTTGTCAATAACCATTACCAACGTTATAAGACAAATAATTCTTTAAAAAAAGTGATATCATATCTCAAAGTCTTACTTCATTATTTTACTCAAATTCAAAGATATTTTCCCAACACTTTTTTCCTTAGACTTTCCAAGTCCAATATTGGTTCATCTTATTCCTGGGTTGGGTGGACTTCTTATCCCTATTTTGCTTTAGGATTAGGTTTCTGTCATTTTCTCTCATTGACTAGCGAGTTGTTGCCTCCTTGGTAGTATCCAGTGAATGATCATTCCATTCACTGCTCCAAGGGGCCTTTTTCCTCTTCACTTCTTGGATTCTTCCTCTTCACGTGCTTATTCGTTGCTTTCCAGGCATTTTCGCGTTGTCCTTTTTTATCACTACAATAGTATTGTGTCCAAAAGAAAGGGAAAAAAGAAAAGAAAAGAACGTGATATCTCATCGACTAGTCAAATATATGAAATAATTTAGAGGTTTCATTTGTAGTAGATTAGAGTTGAAATGCGAAGGTCACAAAATAAAAAATAAAAAATGAAAGGGCAAGTTCAAAGAAAGCTCATCGTTACTTTTAGATTTCGTCTTGTTAGACTAGAATGATAGAATCAGAAGTAACATTTCATGTTTCCATGAATCAGTACCTTGTAGCAAAATGATTGTGAAAGGGATCACTAAATCGATTTAGCATTAATAAGGGCTCAAATCAACTATTTCGGTGCACCAACCCCATCTAGGATGGATTAAAGACCAATTTCTTGATAACCATGCTAAATAGAGACCGAGAGTACCTCCAATGCCTATGTGAGAGAAAGTGCGAGAACTAGCGATGGCTTTCAGGGGGAAGGCTTTGATAGCATTACGTTAACGTGTGCTTGAAATCATGCAATGAACGAGCCATCAATGTGTGATTTGGAGTAAGAGTTTAATTAATGAAATAAATTATTAATGTGTGATTTGAGATTAATCAATATGTTGGAATCATAATTGTTTGTTTCGATGAGGTTGATTAAATGGGTATGACCGTATTTTACTGTTCCCATTAAAGAATATTTCACTATTCACTTTGTCATGAAAAGGCTTATTAATAGATCATAAATTTAAAAGCTGAAATTTTAAAAATATTGCTGAAGTAGTGGCATTTTTCTTGAAGTATCTCCAAAGTGGTACTTGTTTCAAGATAGCCCTTGAGTGTGGTAATTTCATCTTAATTGATCCCCATCTCACCTGAACCACAAATTTTCATCGGACAACAACCACGCGCGTGTCCCATGCCATCATTTGAGCCATGGACGGGTGTTTTCGTTGGAAAGAAAATATCTCCAGGCCTGTCATTTCGCTTCCTCGGCGGTCCACACTACTTTCCGTCACTGACTTTTAGAACGAGGAAACACATACTATAGGGAACTTGGTAGTTCATTTTCAGCGAAAGTCAATTTTCTAGTCCTAAAGTTCTGGTGTGAACATCACCTATGAAAGTGCCTTTCTCTATTGTTGGTGGAGTTCATTTTCAGCTAAAGCTAAAGTTAATTTTCTAGTCCTAAAGTTCTGGTGTGAACGGCACCAATGAAAGCACGAGCAAAAAGTTTATTCCGGGAGCTATGTCCGCACGCTATCCTAACGTGAATTTTTTATTTTATTTTATAGAGATAGAGCATCTGTTTCTACCCGAGGTTTGAGATCCTGTGGAGTCAGTGATTGGTCATGTTTGTAGGTTTATTTGTCTAGCTACGGTTTTTGGCGTGAAAAATTATAAAAAATTTCAAAACTTATTACATTTATACCAATTCAATCATAAATTATCAATTTAATCTTAAATATTTTCACACTTTACCAATTGAGTCCATCCAGTCAATTTTGACCGAAAATCACTATGTGGATGCCAAATGTCCTATGTGACATGGCTAATGTTGATGAGAACAATTTTTAATAATTTTTTTCATATTTTTATTATTTTGTCTTTTCTTTTTCCTCTTCTTTTTTTTCCAACTATGGCTGAGCGAGGGTCACCACAGCTCACCACCCATCGACGAGGGCTTTAGGACTCTCGCCTAGTGGCCGGTCGGCACCAACAATTCTCTTCGCCCATGGTGGGGAAAAAAAGAAAAGAATGAAGGAAAAGAGGAAAGAAAACAAAATAATAATAAAAATAATAAAAATTCTGAGAAAAATATTAAAATTAAAAAATTTGTCCATATCAGTATCGGCCGTGTCACATAAGATGGTTAGTGTTTACATTGGATATTTCCGGTCAAATTTGATTAAATGAACTTAATTGGCAAATATGAAAAGATTTAAAGCTAAATTGACACGATTAAAAAGTTTATAAATGAATTGGTATAAATATAATAAATTTACTATTTTTTTTAACTATCCCATTTTTGGCATGCAATGGTGTTTATTAATTCCCTAGCTTGATATTTATAAAGGGAATGTCTTTTTTATTTCATTATCTGCTTTCGGTGGAGCAAATAAAGTCAAAGTCAGGTTCTATGAAAACTATGACTATTACCTCATAATCATACCCTAGGACGTCGTCACTTGTCTTTATGTGATTATAATATGATTTCTTCAAACCCAGACTACACTTTTCCAAGTCCGATCTTGGTTCATCTGCATCTCACGTTGACCAATTGGTCAACTTCTCATCCCCGCTTTGTTTTTGGATTAGATCATGACCGGAGTACTGTGTAATGCTACACACATACAATCCAAGAATTCTCAAATTTAAATCTCCTTGGAACTAATTGTGATTTCAAAAATATCTATAAAAAATTGTTAAAGATTATGCTCATGCCACCGGACCATTTTACCTTTATGAATGCTATTCCTTATTTTTTGTCATTAAATGGCATAATTTGTGAAACATGCCAACACCTGTAAACGTTTTATACGGACTACAATGAAAACCCAAACATCACAAAATGGTTTAATAACCAATATAGTTAAGCAAATCTCTACTATCTATATTCTAAAAGGAATACGTGGTGGCTTTGGACGATGAACTTTACCCATAAAATGACCTAAATTGCCCTTGAGTTCAATTTTTTTTTTTTGTAACTTTTTGGCGTTTGTACAAGGACGTTCCAATAGTTTAATCACTCAAATGTCATTTTACTCCACTGAAAAACAATTGTATGGTTTATATACCATGCAAACGAAGCACATTTAGGCCACGTTTAGCATTCATGCAGAGTCCTAACTCTGAAGCAACGGCCTCCTAGCTGTAGCGGAAAAATAATAATCAAAAAGAAAATAAATATTCATGGGCTTTGTAACAACTGGTTTCTAGCTAGCATCGTTGGTGTGATTTATTCAGTGAAGGGAATTAATTTAATCCATAAAAAATCATTGCTTGAAAAAATTTACGATTCAAATAAAAAGTTTCATCTATATGTAGGCTTGCAGATACCTAGCTGGAAAAAAAGCTCTATTACTTCTTTAATGCGCAAGTCAATAGTCAAGTAAAATAACTGTGTGTGAATTAGATGCTCGGTAGATATTTGATTATTTAAGCCATAAAATTAAACACATATTAGATTATTTAGTTAGATTTTGAATGTTACACTACTTGATTCATGAGTTTAGCTGTGCTATATAACCTAATTTCCCAATGGTAATTATAAAAATTAATTGATTATTATTTGATATTTAAATAATAATAATATTGGTTAATGCTATGAAAAACTCTAAATTATTATACATGTGACAAATTTACCACAAATTGATCTTTTAACCACGAAAAATCCCAAATCAATATACTTATGACAAATTTATCCAAAATTAATTTTTTAATAATGAAAAATTCAAAACTGGTACACTTGTGATAAATTTACTCAAAACTAATTTTTACAGTACCAAAAAAATTCCAAACTTGTATACATGTGACAAATTTATTTCAAACTAATTTTTTAACAGCCAAAAACCTTAAACTGATATATTTGTGATAAATATATCCTTCGTTAAATTAGATTGATGCCACAAAAATTACAAAACCAGTACCCCTATGACAAACGAAGGGTAAAATCTCAAAATTTGACAATAAAATTTAATGTAAACTAATGGAGAGTAACTTTGTCACAATTATACCGGTTTTGAAGTTTTTAATGGTCAAAAAATTAGTTTGGAATAAATTTCTCATAACTGTACCAATTTGAGATTTTTCATAATATTAACCCTAATAATATCTACGCAAATAGTCACTAATTGCCAAATGTTATTTTAGTGATGGAACTCTCCAACTTTGAGGGAAAATTTGAACATTTTTGTCTTCCAACTTTATTATAATGTGTAATAAGAAAGTCAATGGTTATCTAACGTATTGTCATGTACAATCTTTTTTATCTTTTCTTTCCCTTCTTTCTTCATCGTATTCACCTAGATAATTGAAAAGGTCCTTAATTACCTAAAATATATTATAAAGTGTATCATTATGCATTTATTAAAAAAGGGTTAATACCACGAAAAACCCTAAACTGTTATACCTATTACGAATTTACTTCAAATGATCACAAAAAAAATCCCAAATTGGTAAATTTGCTAAATTTACCCTAAATTAATTTTTTGACCCCCAAAAAATCCCAAATTAGTACATTTATGACAATATATACCCTTCGTTAAATTAAGTAAATACCATAAAAATCACAAAATTGGTACAATTGTGACAAACAGAAAGTAAAATCCTAAATTGATAAACCAATCAATTATTACTTATCATTCAATTCGGCAATTTAATGGTATATTTTAACGAAAACTAATAAAGAGTAAATTTGTCACAAGTGTATTAGTTTAGGATAAATTTATCAAAGGAGTACCGATTTGGAGTTTTTAGTGGTTAAAAAATTAGTTTTTGGTAAATTTATCACATGTGTACCAATTTGAGGTTTTTCATAACATTAATTCTTTAAAAAAAATCATTGTTTACTTGATACATTTTCATGCTCTGCTTTCTTTATTTTTGCAAGGGGGATAAGTACACTATTAGTACTAGAACTTGTATACGGCTCTCACTTGAGTGCCATAACTTTTCAATGGCTCACTTAAGTGCCAAATGTTTTTAAAAATTACTTTTTCAATGCCATCGCCGATCTGCTTGGCCGGAAATCATATGTGGATTTCTTTATATATATTTTTAGCCGACGTGGCTTGCTAGAACATGTGGATGCAGAACGATGTCATTCAACTAACTTTTCGCAGATCACTTGGCACTGAAAAATCATTTTTCAAAAAATTTAGCACTGAAAAAATTGTTTTTCAAAAATTTTGGCACTAAAAAAAACATTTTTCAAAAAAATTGGTATTTAAGTGATTCACTAAACAACGTTAAGTGCCATGTTAGCCAAAATTTGGTATTTAAGGAAAAAATTCAAAAAAAGCTAAGGGACAAAAAAATCCTTGACTATCTAAAATGTCAAGTCCTTCTTTGAAGCTAATACAACAACTTTAAGTACTTATTTGAAATAAGATTCACTTTAAACCTTTATTTAAAGAAATAATGGTACTCCTAGTCCTTATTTGATATATTAGACAATTATTTGAGATAATGAGATCACTTTAGATTTTAATTTGGAATTTTGTCATAAAAACTGGACATTCTGTGGTTGCAAAATTAAAATATATCCTAGCAACATTTATAATTCACAAATTTACTTAGAGAGTGCAAATTCAAATTTGTATTCCAACTTGAGGACGCCACCGAACTTTTTCAATGTGAGAGTTCGTCCTTTCCGACCTGCATGGAGTCGATCCTCGTTTTCCAGGGTGAGAAAGAAATAATAAACCCCAAAGCGAGGACCTAGTTATGACTTCCGTAGGTGTGTCATTATTGCTGTTCGTCCTAGAGGAACTAAACGTTTCGATTTTCTTTTTACTTTCTTTAATAATCACAATGAAACCCTATAAATTCGGAAAATTTCCATATGGCTTTTGTTTTTTTTAGCATCGATCCCGAGTCCGAACTTCCAAGCAGTAACCTCTTTGCTGTAGCAGGAAAAAATCATGAAAAAGAAAATGAATATTCATGGGAGTCGGACTTTATAACGACCGGTTTCTAATACTGCATAGTTGGTGTGATTTATTGAGTGAAGTGAAGGAATTAATTTAATGAATAAAAAATCGTTGCTTGAAAACTTATACAATTCAAATAAAGGATGTTTCATCTATATAAGTATATTGGGCTCAATTGGCAGATACTATAAGTATGAATGAACTCTTATTACTTCTTTATTTTAGAATACCACAAGTCAATAGTCAAGGAAAGAAACTTTATGTGTGAATTAGATACTTCGTACATATTTGGTTTTTTACACCATCAAATTTAACATATAATAGATCATTTGACTGGATTTTGAATTTCATGCTACATGATTCATGGCATTAACTGCACTATTTAGTACAAATCGCCTAATTTTCAATGGTATTTATAAAAATATTTTATTATTGTCTGATATATATTTTAATATCTACCCAAATAAGTCATTGATTACCTATATGTCATTGTAGTGAGGAAAGTCTTTACTTTTAGTGAATAATTGATTACCTACACGCATCTTTGATTACCTAAAAGCCAATTTTGTCTTTCGCTTTTTATCTAATGTGTTTTCATATATGAGCTTTTTCATCTTTTCTTTATCTTCTCCCTCTGTCGGATTAACCTGATTAATTGAAGAAGTCTATGATTACTTAAATATTATTATAAAGCGAATTACCTAACTTTTTTATTAAAAACATTATTGATTTTTTTTTTGGTCCAAGAAAGAAAAATATTATTGATTACCTAGCACGTTGTGCACGGAGTCATAGCGTGGAATTGCAGAAGACCAAAAGGTTCGTGCGTGCTCCTTTCTTTATTGGTAGTTACTTTTTCTCATTGACCAACAGGTCGTTGTCTCCTTGGCAGTATCCGGTGTATGATCATTCCTCCGCTCACCGCTCCAAGCGGGCCTTCCCTCTTCACTTCTAGGATTCTTCCTCTGCGAGTGACCGCATTAGTATTATGTCGAGAAGCAGGGAAAAAAACAGAGAAAGAACGTGATAGCTCATCAAACACATCAACATATAAAATAATTTAGAGGTTTCATTTTCCAGTAGAACAAAGTCAAAGTGCAAAGGTCACAAAATAAAAAATCAAGAGTGAAAGGGCAAGGTTAAAGAAAGCCCGTCGTTACTTTTAAATTTCATTTCCTAAGACTAGAACAACAATCCATTTAAAAGAAAAAGACTTGAACAACATAATCAGTAGCAACCTTTCGTGTTTTCATGAATCGGTATCTCGTAGCAACGTCAGTGCGAAATGGAGTAGCGTGAATCAGTCCCCATCTACGATGGATCTCTTAGGTTGTGAGGGAGAGAGAGAGAGAGAGGGGGGGGGNTAGGTTGTTAACTTTGGACTAATTCGCCAGACTTTGACGATTGGTTCCCTCGCCAACCATGCTTTCAGTATTTAAACGTCATGAAGTGCCTCCAAGGCTTCAGCAACTCCCGAAGTCAGCTAAAAAGAGACTGCTCCGGCTCCCACAGTTCATGTTCTGGCTCCTGCAACTGTTGCCGCTGGAAGAAATATGACAAGAAAGCCGGTTAGTTTTCTCTGCATCTTTGGGATTTGTATTGTTACTTCGAACTACCTTGACATTTATACGGTGGAAATTTCGGTCCACTGCTTGCAGTTCGACCTAACAAATGCTAAATTCCATCTACAATGTTATAAATCTTATTTGACATGAACGATCGAACCACTGAATTTTGAAAATCATGAGATCCCATCCAAACTCCAAGCACTATTGATACTGTACGCTGGGCCTATTTAGTACATTTGCTTTCTCCTAAAATTTAAAATATTATTTAAATTTCGAAAGTATTAAAAAAAATTTTACCTGTGGATTTATGTATTGACATTTGAGTGTTACGAGAGTTTTAAGGAGTTTAGATTATTTAGAAAAGTCGAAATGCGAAGGCCATAAGATTCCAGTGCAATCCACTTATTGGGTAAGGTTCGCCTCCGTCGGAACAGTGAGATTATGTTTTTACTTTTTTGGCTAGATTCCTAAGACTTGGTTTGCAAATCTATGTTTACTATGTGAAGCGGTTTAGTTTCATTGATTTGACAGGAATCATCTTCAACCTCATCATCATCTTTTGGAATTGCGTATGAAGTATTCTTGAATTTTAGAGGTCCAGACACTCGCAAAACAATCACGGATCACCTTTTTAGCAGATTAGTAAGTGTAGGGATCTCTGTCTTCAAAGATGAGAAAGAACTCCGTGCTGGAGAAGAGATCTCGCAGGAGATAACAGAGGCTATCAAGCAATCGAAAATCTCGATACCCATCTTCTCCAAAGATTATGCTTTCAGCAAAAGTTGCCTTAGTGAGCTGGAACAAATGTGGATGTACAATGAAACAAAAGGACAGACTATTATCCCGATTTTCTATGATGTTAGTCCCTCTGATGTCGAACACCTGACTGGGGATTTTGGAAGGGCCTTCGATCAACATATGGCAGTGGGAGTCAACTCAAATACCATCACAAAGTGGAGAGAGGTTCTCCAAAAGGTCGGGAAATTACGCGAATATAGTGGCAACCTATATAAGGGGTAATGCTTTTACTTTAGATTTCCTTTTCCTTTCCTAGATAAATGGAAAAAAGAAGTGTAGGATGATGTGAAAATGAACCCAAACCTTTTCGAATAAATACATTTGAAATCATATTGATAACGATTGAAAATTCAACAATGCATAAGAGTAGACCATGGTTCCCCCTGCCTATGTGGGTTGATTTAATTTTTGTCGGTCCATTCCCCACTTTGATTTTTCTCCACCTTTTTATTATTTTTGGTAATTTTCTTATTAATCTCCTACTTCATCACTCACGTTTTGCAGTTACGAGGGCCAGCTCATAGAAGAAGTTGTTTTGCGTGTTGCGCGCATTTTGAGGGATGATGGCCTAATTGTAACCGACAAACTAGTTGGAATTGATCTTCATATTGAAGAGATGATGAGAAAGCTTGGTGTTGCCCACAGCGAGGGACGAGCGACCGAAGTACGTGGAGAAGATGTACGCGTCGTTGGAATATGCGGTGTGCCGGGTGTCGGAAAGACTACACTTGCAAAGATTGTCTTTAACAAGATGCATGACTTGTTTGATGCATGTAGCTTCCTTCCAGGTATTAGTTCGAAAGGAGTCCAGTTTTCACGACATATGTTGATCGCCGACCTTCATATAGAAAAACATGCGCCACTTGAATCTTCTGGTGGCAGGATTGAAGTCTATGTTGTAATGCAAAGGTTCTCATTGTGCTCGATGATGTGGATGAGCATGAACAGATTAAAGCATTAGCAGGGAAGCTTACTTGGTTTGGTCCCAAAAGTAGAATCATAGTGACAACAAACAAAAGAGAGGTTTTAAATGCTTTGGACGTTGGAGCAGATGATTATGGGACAGTTGAAGAACACAAGTTTCAACCACTGGGTCGTGACCATGCTCTACAACTCTTTTGTGAGCATGCTTTCCAAGGGGCTGCTGTCCAAGATGTCTCCGAATATTTTGGCTTGTCCATGGACATTGTCGAAGCTCTTGAAGGGCTTCCTTCAGATATTGTGCGTCATGCTACATCTTTACGCGACAATATGAATATAGACGTATGGAAAAGTATCTTGGAAGTATTGCAAAAACACCCAGAAAATAAGCCTCCTCCGGGTCGTGCTTCCCCTCTTGCAGGTGACGCTTCGGCTTGTGCGGTTGATGCTCCGGCTCCAGATGGAGAGAAGAGAACAAAGCCGGTTAGTTTTTTCTGCCTCTTTGGGATTTGTATCGAACTACCTTGACATTTATACGGTGGAAATTTGGGTCCTCTGCTTGCAGTTCGACCCAACAAATGCTTAATTCCATCAAAAATGTTATAAATCTTCTTTGATATGAACGATCGAACCATTGAATTTTGAAAATCATGAGATCCTGTCAAGGGCTGTTGATATCGTACGCTGGGCCCGTTTAGTACTTTCGCTTTCTCCCAAAATTTAAGAAGTAGTAAGAAAATAATTACATGTAAATTTATCTATCAACATTTGAATGGTATGAATGTTTTGAGTATTTTGGATTTAAATAAAATCAAAATGCGCGAGCTGTGAGATTCAGGTGTAGTTCACTCATTGGGTAAGGTTTGCCTCCATGGGAACCATAATGTTATCATTATTCTTTTCTTTTTTAGCAGATGCACGAGACTTGGTGTGAAAAACTACATTCACTATGTGAAGTGGTTTAGTTTCCTTTGATTTGACAGGAATCATCTTCAACCTCATTGTCATCGTCTAGAATCAAGTATGACGTATACTTGAATTTTAGAGGTATAGATACACGCCACGGTTTCGTGGATTACCTCTACCACAGGTTGGTAGATGCAGGGATCATGGTCTTCAAAGATGACAGACCCCTCGGTGGCGGAGAAGAGACCATGCTTGAGTTAATAGAGGGGATCAAGCAGTCAAGCATCTCGATAGCCATCTTCTCTAAAAATTATGCTTCCAGTAAAACATGCCTCACGGAGCTGGTACAAATGTGGGAGTGCAGAGAATTATATGGACAGATTATTATCCCGATTTTCTATGATGTTATTCCCATGGATGTAAAACACCAGGCTGGGGAATTTAAGGAGTCCTTCAAACGACATGAGATAAAGGGAGTCGACTCAAAGACCATCCAAACATGGAAGAAGGTTCTTGAACAGATTGGGGGATTACGTGGATATGAAAGGGGGAAGATAAGTGAGGGGTAATGCTTTTACTTCTGGTTTCCCTTGTTCTTTCCTAGATATATAGAAAAAAAAGTGTAGGATGATGTGAAATGAACCCAAACCTTCTAAAAAAAATTAATTTGTG
This sequence comes from Corymbia citriodora subsp. variegata, assembly GCA_014858505.1. Classification (NCBI taxonomy): domain Eukaryota; kingdom Viridiplantae; phylum Streptophyta; class Magnoliopsida; order Myrtales; family Myrtaceae; genus Corymbia; species Corymbia citriodora. The sequence goes on from CM026414.1 coordinate 17,458,568, forward strand.
ATCATATCAATAATGATCGAAAATTTAACAATGCATAAGAAAAGACCACGTGGGTTGATTTTATTTTTGTCAGTCCATCCTCCACTTTCATTTTTCTTTACTCTCAAATATTTTTGGTGACTTTCTTGTTGCAGGCACGAGGCCAAGCTCATAAATAGAGTTGTTGCACGTGTGGCACAATTGTTGAAAAAGGATGACCAAGTTGTAACCGACAAACTAGTTGGAATTGATCATCATGTTCAAGAGATGATGAGAAAGCTTGGTGTTGCCTATAGTGAGGGACAAGCGGTCGAAGTACAAGGAGAAGAAGTACGCGTCATCGGGATTTGGGGTGTGCCGGGTGTCGGAAAGACCACTCTTGCAAAGGTTGTCTTTAACAAGATGCATAAGTCATTTGATGCAAGTAGCTTCCTTAAAGATATTACATTGAAAGGAGTCCCATTTTCACGACAACGGTTGATTGCTGATCTTCTAAAACAAAAACCTGCACCACTTGAATCTTCCAGTGAAGGGATTGAAGAAATAGCAAGTCTATGTCGTAATGCGAAGGTTCTTATTGTGCTTGACAATGTGGACGATGATGAACAAATTGAAGCATTAGCTAGGAATCTTACTTGGTTCGGTCCTGGAAGTAGAATCATTGTGACAACAAGAAAAAGAGAGGTTTTAAAATCTTTCGGCATTGGAGCTGTCGATGGTCAGACAGTTGAGGAATACCAGCTTGGGCCAATGAGAGATGACCATGCCCTTCAACTCTTTCGGGAGCATGCTTTTGCAGGGAAAGCTCCCGAAGGTGTTTCTGAGTATGATTCCTTGTCCATTGACATTGTCAAAGCTGTTGGAGGGCTTCCTTTGGACATCTTGCATCGTGCTTTATTTTTACGCGACCATATGAATATAGATGAATGGAAGAGCGCCTTGGAATCATGGCAAGGATAACGCCCAAAAGATAGGCCAGCAAACGGAGTATATTTGGGCCCATCCAAGGAGCAGAGCATGATCCAACGAGTCCAATGCGGAGGAAGAAGCCCTGCACTTTTGGAGTTTGAATGCATTGCTCAAATCTTGTTTCAATGCGAGGCTGGAGGGTTGTATTGTAAGTTTCCACGTGTTTTAAATTTCCTATTGACTTTTAAATTTTCTAGTTACCACTATAAGTATTTGGCACATTCTCCGTTGTGAGAATTCATATCTGAGTTTGATAATATGTGTGACATTTTTCTTACGAGTGAGTGAACCCTTAAATTTGGTTCTTTATGCAATTATTTGGTAGTGAATTTTATAAGTTCTTTATCCTGAATGGTGAGAGACTCCTTTATGCTTTAGTGTTTTACTCCATCTATCCCTACGTTACTTTCCAGTTTCCATCAAACGCTTTGAGCTTCTTCTTGGTCTCACCGTGCATCAATTACAAATCCTTAGATGTACATACGTAGCACTGACATATTGGAAAGGAAATGGAGGGTGATTGATATAGGTAAAATGAACCCAAAAAAAAGTTCTAAGAGAAAAAAAAATATTTTAAAAGCGATATTGTGATTTATTGATTTTTGAATATTATTGAAGGACAGCAAAAATACGGTAGATTTGTTTATGATTGAGTATTTAAAGGTTCAGCTTATATCAACTTATGTGTCTGGGTCACTACTATATCATTTGAACCATGGGTTTCTCTATTAGTGAGATGTTCTTGCAACTTGTGAGAAAGCCTTGAGAAATTTCAAATCGATAAGGTCACGATGGCACAAATTCTAGAAGACTTCCTAACACTTTGGATGGCAGAATTGTAGTTTTTTTTCAGTACAGCGGCATGAAATTTGTTCCATTGTTGAATATTCTTATGGCAAATATCTCGCTGCAAGTTACTTTATCAGACTTGGTGTTTTACGCTTCCTTGACAAGCAAGTTGCGGCTTAGTCTTCTCCAATTGATAACGAGCAGAATCCCTTCCATTAAATCAAAGCTTTCCTGTATCTGATAATGATAACTTGAAAGCACACGCAGTTTTACCAAAAAGGTTGCTGGATCGCAATCAGGAGGAGTACAGGGCCTCCTTACATCTAATTTACAGATGCCCTCCTTTCTCCATCTAGACAACGTATCATTCTTCGACCTTTAGAAGCTTTTGAGAAGGAGATCTCTCCGGGGAACCAAAAAGTACGCCATTTACAAAGATCACTCGCCAAGAACCCTTCACATTGCACTGTGAAGGAGTGGCCTACTTCACAGCTATATACGCATTTCTCTAGTCTGCCAGAGAGATTGATAAAGAACATCTTTTCGCCTGTTGGTAATTGAAACATAACCTTCCTTCATCATTGCTATTACAACAGGAAGGAAGTTTCATGCCAACACCAACAAGAGTCATGCTAGTATATATTCTCCATTCTGTCAGCAGTGATCCTCGCTCAGTCTGCATGAGGTGTCTGTGCCATCCCAGCCATTTCTGGACTTCTGGTTTGCTGTCGTGACCATAGTTTAGCCCAGCTACATGGAATAATAAGGAGGAGAAATTAGAGTGAAAAAAGAGCTAAAACATCACCTTCATGCCATGCACAATTATGCATTGACGCTGCCGTGTGAAAAGTAGTTTCCAGGTGAAGCTATAAGTAACCGAAGAACTTCAATTTTGGCATTGACTCCAAGACTATCCTTGTTGTCACGTCCCGACCCTCGAGCATGCGACAATCCCCTTTTTCCACTTACGGTCATTTGAATACGACGTCCCAAGACGCGTCGCCGACCATTATTATTATTATTTCATTAAACACAGGCGGAAGCAATAAATAATCCCCGTACAACTTAACAATCGGGATAGTCAGGAAAGTCAATTAGAAAACACCATCAACAGTGCAGCTTTATTTATCTAATGATTAACCCTAGGAAGTTTACAAGTATAAGCCCTTACCATAGGCATCTCCCTATCGAGCCAATGACACCAACAAGATCAGGGTTAATCTACTTCCTTCAACCAAAGCCACGAATCGCAACACGTGCCGATTCTTCATTCAACGGACCTGAAAATGGTTATACAATAACCAGTGAGATAAAATCTCAGTAAGTTCGAGAACTAAGCCTCGACTAGGACACCGATCCACCTCAAGGGTACCTAACAGGCATGGCTCTCACAATGACATTCAATAATTAAACAATTCAATCACAAACAGCCTTACCTCGCGATTGCATATACCCTGCATGATATAACCACACGTGCCAAATATAGGGCAAACATATAATTGCATAATTATAATACAACAGATGCATTTCATGCATACAGCAGTTAAGCATGTTCTAATCATTATGACCCCTCGAGTCACGGCACAACCCAAAGGTTGGCAGTCTACCGAATATAACCGGGCATCGTGTACCTAACAGGCACATTCTTCATGAGAAAACAGACAATCAAATCGTTTCATATACCATGCACGGTACAAAACACACGTTTGCAGGTTGCCAAATAATCAAAACACAACACATGCATATCATGCACCCAACGGTTATGCCACTCCAATAAAAATTTTATTCTCTTGACTGGTGCATAGTCCATTTCATCCTCACTATCTTCGACATCCTAGAAGCCTGCTAGGAGTCACTCCTTGCTTATGCACTTTAGCCCCAGCGACCACTCCCCGCCCTCATTGGATCAGTCGTTACAGGCATCCTCGCTTGCACCATTACCAACAAAAGTCCTTAGACATGCACTATCTCATGGAGGTATTATCCACTTTGACCTGTCCCATACCGAGCCTCACGATTTTAACCTCATCTGAGCACTCCAAACTTTAAAAACTTCTTGAGTTCGCCAATCCATGAGGTCATTTTTTGGGATTACTCATGAATACTCGAACTATGATCCACCAATTTTTCGTCAACTGCAATCTTAATTCTCAGAATCCTCGATTCACCTTTGACAATCCATCCATTTCAATTACACACCTACCCCAAAGGTGTCATCGAAAACACTTGAAGGTTAATGCAAACCAATTCTCCCAAAGCACTAAAACTTTCGACACCTCTTCGAGTTTACTAATACCTCGAAATAAATCCTCGACATTGATATCTCACCATTAGTCCATCTGGTATTACCACTGAATAATTAATCCTCAATCCACCAAGGACAAAAATCAATTTCCTCCAATCCCAATTGAATCATCCCTGGAAATAATTCACCAGGAACAATTCATCTCTTATGGCCATTCGAGTTTACAACTTCAGAAATCAATTCCCATTACCCTAAATACCATCAAGCAGTGTCTTCCATTCTTAAGACTGAAATTGCTCACTGAACGTTTCAACTCACACGCTAGGTTGTCCAACTCATGGGACCTTAATTGTCTCCCAAAATAATTAACTGTAACTCTTTACAACTTTCGAAACTTCCACATAACACTTGTCCACCATAATACTTATCCAAGATCATCACCAACTAAGAAATCATCACTTATAATCCAATACATACGACTTCTCAAATAATCAAGATAAATCTTATCTGATTTTTATTAAATCCCATGGCCTCAATCGTCGTGACGTGTAAGCAACCAACCTTTCTCGTTAACTTACAATGCCATCCAATCCCTTATATGACGGCTCACGGCAAATCTCGTAACATCCGATACTAGACTATATCCTCAAAATAGGAGCAATACTCAACTCCTACTTAAGGTCCTGAAATTTACCCTCGCACGTATCCATTCATCCAAATTCTACGCCTTTCATTAATCTTCACATTAGAGGCATAGTCATTGTAGAGAACTTTTCTACAAATCATCTGCAATAACCTGCCCATCTTAGAAAATTATGAACCTCTGCCACCGTCACAAGTCTTGGCATATTTGTGCACTGTCTTGAGCTGATCCATAGAAATTACTTCGTCCAAATCTCATGACCAACAAAAACTACGTGAGTAAGTCCAAACTCATACGTACTAAACTTGGCATACTGTTTATGCTCTCAAAAAGGGTCCATGGCACCATCCTCAAGTCCATTTGTGTTCCTCTGAATTTCTCGAATTTTCCAATATATCACTTAATCCATCGAATTCATTAAAGCCATAGGCATATTGGTCAATCTAAATAATACTGCGGTAAATTTCGTAACGACCATATCGCATCTGAAACACTGTCTTCGACATACCCTCGTCTTAATCAACCAAACATAACTCATCCTCGGGTCCATCTCAGGAGGTATCAAAACCCTTGAAATTGGTCACACCAATTGTCCATCCTCAACAATGATGCTTGCCCATGACCAAGCCCTCGGCTAACTTTTAGCACTTGACACAAGGTACAATATTTTAGCTATTCTCTCTTACAACCAAAACTGGCACTCCCCATGGAGACGCGCTAAAACAATCAGACCCTTTGTCCATCAAACCTTGCATCCGTGTATTGAACTCCTTCATTTCCAACAACGTAACCTGGTAAAATACCTTGAACCTCGACTCCCATCTAGGGTCGACTCAATCATAATTTTACCTTTTCTCACTTTGGGGTTACTCCAAGCAATTACTTTTTGAAAAGCATCCGAGTAATCTAGTATGCCAGTGATGTCTTTCCATCCTTAGTTCCTCGTCCAACATATTAACTGCGGTCAACTAGTTAATTTGGCAATCCTCATCCAATAATTCAATCACTTGAGGTGACGAAATCCAATAAATCGAGGATCCTCCTCAATTTCCAACAGACTTGCAATCAACCCCTTTCCAACTGGTTAAACTAAATTGCTTTCCAATGGTGATCCATCACAGTTCATTACTTGGTGAGTCACTCACTCCTGATGATGATATCCAGTCATACATCACTACGACAAGCAAGACCATCAATCCCTCTTGATCCACGTGGCTAACTTAGAACCTGAGCATCTTACCACAGACAGCACTTCATTCCTTATCTGGGTAGAATTACCAACAACCATTTCCAACAATTTCGATTTTTAACCCCACTAACTTAATAAGCAACTTAGCCACGATCGTCTTTCCTTACTCCGCGCGCTCCAACAATGCGTAGACTTTCTCCAATCCCTTGATCTAGAGAGTTGTTATCTTAGGATTTCTCATCCCAACACACTCGGACAGTTCTAACTCTAGGAACTGTTCAACCAACTTAAACATCGACCCATCGCAATTCTCCTTCCAACAAAATGAACTCGACTAGGTGATACAGCAAAAGCAACGGTGGCAGCAGCATCTACAATAAACAACAAATCAAGTCCAAGCTAGCGATGCCACAACAAAACTCGAGGCTTACAACGCCTGCAGACCCTATCCAATCTAGGATCCTTTGGTGCCTTCCCTCTAGCACCTACCTAACCTCGACCTGCCCTACCTCTAGGGCTTCTTGAATCAAGATCGTTCATCTAACAAGATTCTCATAAAACCTGCGTTCCAATTCCCTTAAGGGATTAAGAACCATGAACAACCCACTAAAACAAGGGAATCAAATAAACAAGTTTAAGCACGGGATGTTTTCCTAACTAACTATCCCAAAACCCATCGTACCTTATCACTCCAAGTATTGACTAGGCTTTGATACCGTGTTCAACAGGGATGTCACGCCCCGACCCTCGAGCACGCGACAATCCCCTTTTTCCACATACGGTCATTTGAATACGACGTCTCAGGATGCATTGCCGACCATTATTATTATATTTTCATTAAACATATGCGGAAGCAATAAATAATCCCCGTACAATTTAACAATCGGGATAATCAGGAAAGTCAATTAGAAAACACCATCAATAGTGCAGCTTTATTTATCTAATGATTAACCCTAGGAAGTTTACAAGTACAAGCCCTTACCACGGGCATCTCCCTATCGAGCCAATGACACCAACAAGGTCGGAGTTAATCTACTTCCTTCAACCAAAGCCACGAATCGCAACACGTGCCGATTCTTCATCCAACGGACTTGAAAATGGTTATACAATAACCAGTGAGATAAAATCTCAGTAAGTTCGGGCGCTAAGCCTCGGTTAGGGCATTAATCCACCTCAGGGGTAGCTAACAAGCATGGCTCTCACAATGACATTCAGTAATTAAACAATTCAATCACAAACAGCCTTATCTAGCGATTGCACATACCCTGCATGATATAACCACACGTGCCAAATATTGCATAATCATAATACAACAGATGCATTTCATGCATACAACAGTTAAGCATGTTCTAATCATTACGACCTCTCGAGTCACGGCACAACCTAAAGGTTGGCAGTCTACTGGATATAACTGGGCATTGTGTACCTAACAGGCACATTCTTCATGAGAACAACCGACAATCAAATCGTTTCACATACCATGCACGGTACAAAACACACGTGTGCAGGTTACCAAATAATCAGAACACAACACATGCATATCATGCACCCAACAGTTGAGCGTGTTCCAATTATGCACCTCCCCGCATAAACACGCATCGGGGCATAATTTCCTTTGCCTTCCTGTGTAAACACACCTCAGGGCTCTACCTTTTCCCCTCATAAACACGCCTCAGGGCACAATTTGTTCTCCGCGTAAACACGCATCAGGGCACGATCTTTTTCCCACGTAAACACCCATCAGGGTTCAATCTTTTCCCCGCGTAAACACGCATTAGGGTTCCCTGCATAAATACGCCTCAGGGCACAAGTGGATTTGTAAGCACACGTCATAATTCACACAAGACAGACATGAGGTCCACACATGAAGCAATAAGTATTCCACATATTATCCGTGAATCACCACATTGCGGTAATCCAATAATCAACCAGTTATATAAGGAAATATCATATAATTCCCGGAATAAACATGCTTCAATCAGTAAGGCATAAATAAACAATCATCAAATCAATCAATTATTGCCTCAGACAATAACCGTCTCGCAATAATGCGATGACCAACAATTCTCGTAAATCACCATTTACCACAATTACTTATTGGAAAGTAATTAATTCAAATACGGAGAATTATCCTAATTAATAATTATTAAACACAATAATTATCAACAACATAATTTATTATTATCAAAATAATAATAAAACAATATTATATTAATTTCGGAATAAATAAATATAAATAATAAAATAAACACATAATTACTAAAATTACCATTAATCCCTAATTAACCCCCACTAACCTCGATTAACCAAAATAACCATAACTAACCACCTAATCCTGATTAACCTAACTAAACTAACCCTAAACAAGATTAATACACTAATCAAGGGTTTAGAGCTGAAACTTACCGTTTAACGACGGTGAAGGTGCGGTTGCGACGGGGACGACAAGATGATCGCACGGGTGCCTCCGGGGTGTTGGGACAGACGACGCGGCGGCCGGATCTTGGCCGGAGACCCGCTGTCCACGCGGCCAAGGAGGGAAACGGGGAATCAGGAAGCGTCTGGCAGCTCGGGGCCGGCTAGGGGCGGCTCCTCAAGGACGCCTGGGCGGCGGCCAGCAGCTCCGGCGACCGGCGAGGAGCTCCGGCGACGTGAAAACAGAACCGTGAGGGGGCAGGTGGCTGGCGGAAGGGAGAGGACGGCTGGTTCGGGTGGCTGAGGGGCGGTTCGGACGGCGGTGAGGGCGGCGGCTAGCGGCGGCCGGAGGCCGGGACAGCGGCGACGGTCGCTGGTTCGGTTGCACCAGCACCGAGAGAGAGAGAGAGAGAGAGAGAGAGAGAGAGAGA
>CM026414.1:17467729-17554914 GCA_014858505.1 Corymbia citriodora subsp. variegata
GGAAAAGAAAGTGCAGGGGGAGAGGACGTGAGAGAGAGGGGACAGGCGCGGCAGAACGGGAGGGAAAAGAGGGAGAGGAGAGAGAAAGGGACACGCACGTGGGAGAGAGAAAAAAGAAAAAAGGCGGGGTCTCGGGTCCGAAATTCGGCTCGGCAATCCTATGTCCGACGTCTTCAAGAACCCGAAATAAGGCTGAAGTCCAATAATTAAATCCGACGTTCGAAAAGTCCGATATCTAAATTTGGATAGAAAAATCTATCATGAGTAGAAAATTCAGGACATCACAATTGTACCCTCCATCTCAGTGTTGTTGGAGGGCAAATTATTTTACTAACCAAACCACTTATCCTCTTAAAAACTTGAATTCAGTGTAATCTAATTGCTCTATGAAGTGAATCATTATGTAATAGCATTGACATGTTCTGAACTAACAACTTCTACTTTTGAGCGTCACCTACAGTGAGCAGACCATAAAGATATCAGACCATAAAGATAGACATCGTTATGTGATGACTGAGCAAGTATCCATTTATCCACCGTGTTTATTGCAATGATATGCCTGGACACAGCATGCAATCCAGCGTTCACAGCAAAATCCCTATGGATTCATCTGAAGGATTACCAACATGATTTCATTGGCAGCCAGGGGCTATGGATTCTCAAAATAAGCAACCAATCTGTTTCTACACTGCAGAAAATAGGTTTTGTTTGCATCCTCTCATTTCAAGGTAATTTAGAAAAGGAGATCGGGTGTGAAGCTGGAGATAATACTTTGATAAATGGATCATTCCAAAAGCATATAGGTCATGTTCTGTCTCATTACAGTGACAACTTGGTAAATAGGAATGACAAAGCACTTTTCAAAGGACACATTTTATTAAAACCTGCATATTACCAGTAATAGAAAGAGTGAAAAGATGATGAGATGAATAAAAAGGCTTGCCAGCAGCTGTAGAGAAACGCAGTCATATGTGTACTGCATGTCCACCCTCCAACATCTTGACCAAGGAAGGAAGGAACATGCATGGTTTAATATGTATTTTGGGAATGGATAGAGACCCTCCACACACTTTACTACATCCTGTGATGGGTATCTTCACACACATATATTGCTTCTTCTCCATCAATATGCATAGCAATTGGTCTAAATGAATGATTTGAAAAGTTATCCTGCAAAATCTCTTTCACTAGTAGTTGATTCTTATAAATCTGCTTTATACCAACATCGGCTATATCCTCTCACATATGGAGATTTTTGGTTTGCTATGGTCGGTGAGGATTAAGAATCCTAGACAATTGCAAGTAAACAGATGATTCTATAGGCTGGTTGCAGGCTGTTGTGATTTTTGGTTAGTTTACATTGTTGATTTACTTCTTGAACGTTCTATAAATTTGCCTGTCATACGATGGATGTGTGCAAGGGTATGCTTCTCACCATTTAAGTTTGAATAAGTTATGAAAGAAATTTACCTCTAGTCATATTTGAGTGAAATTCGTTGATGTTGCAATAATCCTGGTTGAGGCACTTTTTTTTTGTCTCTGATTCAGAGTCAGCTGTCATGCATTTGGATTTTATTTGTCTCTGTTTCAGAGTCAAGGGACTCCCTGGACCGTCTAACTTGAATTTGGCACTAATCCTATATTTTCGGCTTCGATATGTCAAGCAATATTTCCAGTGAAGGACACTTGTAGACAACCAACACGATCAAAAACTCTATTTTGGCATGACCTGTTGAAGAGAGCACCGCCTCTCTCTTTCCTCTAGAGTTGTCCTTCCCTCGCCAAAATTCTCTCTCTCTCTCTCTCCAGAATTTTCTCAGCCACAAAAGTCAACATTTCTTGCCCTCTAAGCAGCCGAAATTGTTGACAAAGAGATCAGCAAAGTTGTAATAAAATAATAATAGGTGGGGTTGAGAAAGTCGGTTCATTGACCGACTTAGTGTCCTATATATAGGGGCTGCTGTCCTTGTGTAGTGTGTGCGTAAATGTGCTCATTAGTAGGAGTCTTGTGAGAGGAAGAGAGCTATAAGAGTGGTGTGGTGTGTGGTGTGAGTAGAGAGGAAATTGTGAGAGTCAATGTACTCTAAGTATTGTAGGAGCTAATTTGCTCTTAGTGTTGTAATAGTGAAACTCATATTTTGTGAGTTATATTTGTGCTGCTCAACTCATCAAGTGGTATCAGAGCAAGGGTCGCAAACTCAACATGACCCTTCACAACCTGCAGCCTAGAGCACGCATAGATGCCAAATGGTGAAGGTCCTTCAAGCCCGATATACCACATAAGTTTTCTATAGCTTTGCACCCTTCAATGTAGATTCTTGCAATGATAACATACCTATGACTTGAATCTCAAGTAGGCTTTCGCTGTGCTTCACTTGAAGTTTTCCCGGAGCACAAAAGGTTAACTCACTCAAAGATGACACTGATTGACTGAGAACCTCGAGAGATCCTACCTCATTGCAAACTATCCTTTCAATCGAATGATTGTCGCTCTACGGGATATATGGATTCCAAAGTCGATGCGGGAAACTACTGTTTGAATAGGATTCTGAGTCAAAACGACACTATTGCATTAGTTGCATATATCATGCATAACACTTGTTACCCAACCTTTTCCTTGTGATGAAAAAAAAAAAAAAAGTACCCCCAAATGTAACACGTTGCTTTTTCTTCTCAAAATAACATGGAGCCATTTAAAATGCCAACTAACGTGCTGCTACGAGTGCATGACTTGACCCCAGAGTTACCCGACTGCAGGCCTTTCAATGTGCTCGAAGAACTGAGCAAGGACGCTGACGAGAAGATCTGAGACATTTTTACCATGTTCTCATTTGGCAGCATCAAGAACCAGTTTCTGCTTTTTTCAGCTTGCTGTAGTTTCCGAATCTTTGGGATACAGCTGCATCAGATAATGTGTTCCACACCTACAGATTCGCACCCATATAGGAGTCATTAATATAAACCTTGAATGGAAAATTGCAAGAAGGTACAAGTTTGAATGAGAGAATGGCTAAGGTTTTTACTTACTTCAAGTCTCCACTTTGAACCTCCAATAGCAAGTAAATAGGAACTATCCTCCAAGAAGGAAGCAGAAAAGCCAGCACCCTCAAACAATGATAAATCTCAGCATTCCGATTATGTACAACAGTGTACGGTTGCAGTAGAATTATAAATCATGAAAAACAAAGGAATATTCGTGAGAATCGGACTTTTGTAACAACAAATTCCTAACTCACGTCGCCAATGCAAGCTATTGAGTGATGCAAAGGATCATGGAGAGGTCCAAGATCGTTATGGAGAAATCATGGAGATGGATGCTGGAGATCCTATCACAACGAGAAGGACGAGGATCGTTGCTCACAACCTGGGACCCTTACAGTGTTATTACAGCTCCGGCATCGCTCATGGGGCATGATCATTGCTCACTTCTCCGCAGCCTTTGACATCAGCTTGAGGAGCTCCCGGGACGAAATTCAAATGGCAAGTGACACAGCCAATGTGCAACGGTGTGTGCCCGGCTCCTTGGAGAGCCGTCTCCTCTAGGATGAGTGCATTGCTTCTGATCAAGTCATTCAGTTCATCAACATTGTGCCTTTGAGCTGCTTCTAACAATCTTGGGTCCTGGACATAGCTGCCCTGCTAATTCGAACTAATAATGATGAATCGGCACAATATAGTGCCGGCCCTAGTCTAAGCATGAATCGTGGTTTCATATATTGGAAATTGCTTGATCATGGCGACTTTAAAATAACAACACCTACGCTAAATTTCTCTTGGGATTAGTCCCGTATCTTTTGATTTTATTTGTAAGGCTTTGTTCGTTTCATGAAAAAATGTGACGTTTCCAGAAAATATTTTTGAGAAAGCCATTTTCTAGAAAAATAACAATATTTTTCAATATTCAGCTGGAATTTAAAAATAAATTAAAAAATATTTTCCGTTGTTCAATATGGATATTTTGATTTGATTTTCCTCTATGAACTCCTTTTAATAATTTTTTTATTTTTATTTTTTATTTTTTAAATTGAATTTTTAATATCTAATTTTCCTTTCTACTTTTGTTTTTTTATTTTTTCCTTTTATCTTTTCTTTTCCTCCTCCTTCTTCGGTTAGTCACTAGTCATGGCAATGGCTGGCGACTAGTTAAAGGCGAGTTCGATCTTGCCCGAGGCCGACAAGCTTGAGTTCCTCGCTTGCCAAATTGGTGAGCTAGAGGCTCGCACTCGCCTAGCTCGCCAATTTGGTGAGCAGTGAGCTTGAGGCCTCGGGCCTCACTAGATCAACAAGCTAGAGGCTCACACTCACTGATTAGGGGGCGTCGAGCTTGCCAAAGGTCAGTGAGCTTCGAGCTCTTCTATGGCCGATCGTTAGCTGTCGTTGTGGCCAGTGAACTACCAAGACAAAAGGAAAAGAAAAAGAAAGAAAAAGGAGAAAAAAATGAAAAATTTGAACTTTTTAAAATGAAAAAAATTAAAAAAGAAAAGAAAAGAAAAGAAAGAAAGATGGGAAGGTTAATAAGGGTGTGAGATAAGAGAGAGTGAGTGGGGAAAATGTTTTCCCCTACTTGAAAAGTGGAAAAAAATTTCTCCTATTTTAGAGGACTTTTTTCCATTGATGGAAAATGCTTTTCTTGACCAATTCATTTTCTGTTAAACGTATGCTGGAAAATTCGGAAAAGGTTTTCCTAAAAGTTGTTTTTTGCCAAACAAATGGAGTTTAAGGCCTTGTTTGTTTCACAAAAAATGATTTCCAAGAAAATATTTTCCGGATTTTCCGACGTTCATTTCACAGAAAATTAATTCATTGAGAAAAACATTTTCCATGATGGAAAAAAAGTCTTCTAAAATGGAGAAAATGTTTTCCACTTTTCAAGTTGGGAAAAAAAATTTCCACTCACTCACTCTTATCTCACATCCACTATTAGTCCTCACTTCATTCTTTCTTTCTTTTTTAAATTAATTTTTTTATTTTTTAAAAAATCGAGTTTTTTTGTTATTTTTTAAATAAAATCGATTTTTTATTATTTTTTCTTTCTATTTACTCTTTTTTCTTTTTTGACCAGTTGCCGGCCATAGCAACGGCTGGCGACCAATGATAGGTGAGTCGAGCTTGTTGATTTGGCATCACTAGACAACAACGAGGCTCGGACCTCACTAGATCGGCAACACTCGAGTGTCGCTAGAGGCGACGAGGCGCGATGCCCAAACCTTGCCGTCGTCTAGTGATGCTCACACATTGCCGGTTTGGCGAGGCCCAAGCCTCATCCCCTCAAGCTTGCCTCGTTGGCAAGCTTAAGCTTGCTAGAGGTAAGTGAGCCTCAAGGCTTGCCAGTGGCCAGTTGCCAGCCGTCGTCATGGCTAGCGATCGGCCAAAGAAGAAGAGAACACAGAAAAAAATAATTTAATAATCAATTTTTTAAAATAATAAATAATTAAAAATATATTTAAAATAATAATAATAATAAAATTATTGAAAAAGAGTGTATAAAGGGAAATATTTTCCCTAGCGAATAGCAAAAAGCATTTTTCACTTCATGTTCAAGTTTCACCTTAACATTGGAAAATAATTACGTTTTCTTAAAAAATAGCTTCATGAAAAATATTTTCCAAAAACACCATATTTTCTGAGAAATGGAGCCTAAGACAACTTTTAACTTCTTAAACATCAAATATCTTCCCGAAGATGTTATCGGGGATATACATTCAAATAAATACGAATTATTGAGTCTAGTATGGTCAATCATATTTTTATAGACCATTTAATTCAATAGTTCTTACAAAGATGGTGGCAAGGAAAAGTTCAACAAATATAACAACGTATTTGTTTATGCACTTGTCAATGACTTTGGAAGCTCTAAGCTCTCACCCCTAGCTCTAAGGGCGCGAATAATAACATTTCTATTACAGAAATCATTTCTGGAACAGAAATAGATTTTTCTATTTCTATTTCTAGATGAGTTTCTGAGCCAAAAAACGCGTTTAATAACAACAAAAAATTTCTATTATTGGAATAGAAATTCGTTTGATAATCAAAAAATTTTACTTTTCTAAATGGTGGTGATAATGAGAGGAGCGGAGACCGGCGGCGGCGGATGGCGGGCGGCGATCGGTGACCCTCACGATCCCCGGTTGCTGAGGTGGCAAGCAACAGGCGGCGAGCGACGGGTGGTGACCAATGACGAGCGGCGATCGACGACGAGCGGCGATTGCGACCTCCGCCACCGATCGCCGGTTGCCGTTCATCACTGCCAATCACTGTTCGCCAGTTGCTGGTCGCTAGTCGTCGTCCGCTGTTCGTTGCCGTCCGCCACCCACCATTCGCCGTTGGTCGCTAGTCACCAGTCACCGTCCGCTGCCCGTCGTTCACCGCTGTCCATCACCATCCAGTTGCCGTCGGTGGCCAGTGACCGGTGGTGGCGGCGGCCAGCGGTAGCCAAGGGCTGGCGATGGGTGGGGCTGGTGGTGGTGGTGGTGAGCGACGGATGGAAAATAATTTTTTCGAGTGAGAAGTAAGAAAGAGAGAAACAATTTTTTTATTTTTATTCCAGAAATAGAAAAGTAAAAAGTTTTTGTTTCTGATTTCTGTTCCAAACCTATTTCTGAAATAGAAATTTGTTCCAGAAATAGAAATAATTTTTTTTTTTACCAAATGGATTTCTATTCCAGAAATTGGTCTGGAATAAAAATCTATTCCAGAAACAGAAACAGAATGGTTATCATGCGCAGTCTAAGCAATCATTCAAATTTAGGGATGATGATATTCACACTGAACAAGTTCGCACCGTTGCTCTCTGTCTCATCAATCATTGTTCCCACCGCCATGGCACTATTGGATATTACAATAATTTTTTAAATATTTTAAAGTAATGGATTTGATAGAAGTTATGAGGGCAATGAAGACCATCATTATTTTAATGGTTATATAAAGGGTATTTAATAGTCTAAGTGTCGGACACCCCAAGTGTCAAGACTTAGTACATGAAAACACTTAAAGTTAAAAGTTTCAAAATGTACATTTAAGGGTCCAAATCGGAGAAGAATTGATCACTTAAATACTAATGGCGAGAAATTCCAGCCAAAATATTAATGTGACATTTTTCCGGCAATTTGAGCTCAAAACGACGTCGTTTTGCATCGAATTTGAATTTCAATATTAATATTACTATTTAAAAATAAATTAGAAAAAAGAGAGATCTCTACAGTGTGTTTGCACCGCCCCATCATTGTCAAGAAGGGTCGACGGTGCGGTGGCTGAGCAAGGATTAGCTAGGGTCATTGGGGCCTAACCAATGGCCGATGACCTTGACTGACCGCTAGAGAGGGCCTGTAGGCTCTTGCCCAAGTCTGGGTGAGAGTACCTGCCCTAGCCAACGGCGGCCATTGGCCCAACTAGGTAAGGGCCAGTGACCCTCACTAGATCTGGAGGAGGGCCGCAACCCTCTTTTCAGACCTAGGCGAGGGCATTCGGGCCCTTGTCGGCAGTTGACCAACGTCGTCAACCACTGGCCAAGGCCCGACAATCCCAGTCGACCCTCGCCCAGCCACCGTTGTCCCTTCCTAGTGACGATAGAGCAATGATGACGAGGTTTCTGCAAGCCCTCTTTATGGAGAAATCATGGAGATGGATCCTGCAGATCCTATCACAACAACATGGACGGATCGTTGCTCTCAGCGATCATTATTCACTTCTCTGCAACATTCAGCATTGAGTTGAGGAACTCCAGGACGAAATTCAAATGGCCCACGACATGGGCAACATGCTACGGCATGTGCTGGGCTCCTTGGAGAGCCATCTCCTCTAGAATGAGTGCATTGCTTGCGATCAGGTTATTTAGTTCATCGACATTGTACCTCTGAGCTGCTTCTAACAATCTTGGGTCCATTTTAGTGGACATATCTGCCCTGCTAATTAGAACTAACAATGGTGAATGTGAAAAATATAGTGCAGGCCGTCCTCTAAGCATCACTCGTGGTTTTACATGTTTGAAGAAAATATGTTCTATCGATGGCCCATTCGTCTGAAGAAGCAAAGACCAAATAAGTACTTGGAAGAAAACTTGCGCAACCTCATCTCAGAATCTTGACTGCTGTCTGTGAAGTCACAAACGTCCTATAAACTCAGGAAACATCTATTAGGAAAATACGTAGAGCAAATACTTGTGGACACTACAAAATCAGCTGCAGTGAATCAAGGACATTGATCTAACAGTTGGCTACACATTATTAGGAAAATACGATACAGTGAATCATTCGGGGACATTACACAATCAACTGCAGAAAATTAAGGACAATAAATCAATTTCTGACCTTGTCAAACAAACTACATTCGATACTGCTGGAGCTTGCATTTCTTAGCTCAACCTTAGGGAAAGAGATACCATCATTAACTGACAACAACGAATTAGGCCTTTAGAAAGTACATATCCCCTAATAGGTTAAACTGAGAAAGCCTTTCCAAGCAAAAATTTAAAGCTTGCGCCAACTGCCTCTGTATCAATACAAGAAGAATTGGTGTCGCTAGCAGCAGCACGCTCAACAACTTCCCCTTTTTCAAATCAAACGCTTTGTCCAGTAACGTGAACAACAGATAATGCGTGAAGCAATAGTAAGTTAGAACCATTGCGGTCACAGAAAGTAACAGTGGCAGCCTGACAGTGAGATCTCTGGTGAGGCATATGATCATCTGAATTGACAATAAGAGTCCAAATGTGTTGCCGCTCAAGAAGGCAATGTACGCCATGTCCCTGCCAAGAAGACAAGTCACCCAAGATGCATAGTATGTGAGGAAGCCTTTCGTAAAACTACTGTCTACCTTTGTTGTAAAGTTTGGAGGCTGAAGCACAGCTTGGTAGGTTGTGCTTGCGATGAGCACAGCAACGACCAGCAAGGCTTTGCGTTTGTCACCCATCGTCTCTTTTTCTTTGTTCAGATTTTTCGATGGGGAGCATGATAATGATTGAGGAGCATTTGTGACTGGTTCCACATCTGATTGATCTTCCTTCGAGAGTAATCTTGAAGCAGGTGAGTTTGATCTTCCTCTTCCGTGTTCAGCTACAGCTTCTCCATCATTAACAAAAGCCGATGGGGTCCCTAGGCTATACATATCCCCTACGAGATTAAACCAAGAAAGCTTTTCCAACCAAAATTTTAAAGCTAGTGCCAACCGCCTCTGTGCCAGTAGAAGAAGAATTGATGTCATTATCGGCAGCACGGTCCACAATTCCACATTTATCAGACCAAACGCTTTGTCCAGTAACGTGGAGGGCAGATGATATGTGAAGCAATAGTAAGTTTGAACCAGCGTGGTCATGGAGAGTAACAGTGGCAGCCTAATGGGGAGATCTCTGGTGAGGCAAATGATCATCTGGATTGACAGCAAGAGTCCATATGTATTGCCACTTATGAAGCCAAAGTATGCAACATCTCTGCCAAGAGGACGAGTCACCCAAGATGCATAATATGCGAGGAAGCCTTTCGTTGAATTATTATCGACTTTCATCCTAAAGCTTGGTAGGTTGCACTCGTGATGAGTGTGGCAACAGCCAACAGGGCATTGCGTATCTCACCTATTGAGTCTTTTTCTTTGTTCAAAATTTTCAAATTTGCAACTGTTTCCCAATCTGATTGATCCTTCTCCGAGACTAGTCTTGAAGCGAGTGAGTTGGTTCTTCTTCTTCTTCTGCTTTTGGCTCCAGCTGGTGCATTAATTTCTCCAATCTCTTTACCATTAACAATGACGGATAGGGTCCATAGACTGTACATATCCCCAAGGAGGTTAAAACGAGAAAGCCTTTCCAAGCAAGAATCTAAAGCGACCGCCAACCACCTCTGTGCTAGTAGAAGAATAAGTGATATCATTAGCGGAAGCACGCTCAACAATTTCATGTCTTTCAGACCAAACTCTTTGTCCTGTAACGTGAATGGCAGGAAATATGTGAAGCAATAGTATGTTTGAACCATTGCGGTCACAGAAAGTAACAGTGGCAGCCTAATGGGGAGATCTCTAGTGAGGCAAATGATCATCTGGACTGACCCCAAGAGTCCGAAAGTGTTGCCACTCATGAAGGCGATGTACGCTAAATCCCTGCCAAGAGGACCAGTCATCCAAGATTCATAGGATGCGAGGAAGCCTTTTGTGGAGCTACTGTTGGCTTTTGTTATAAAGCTTGGAGGCTGATGCACGGCTTGGTAGGTAGTGCTTGCGATGAGCGCGGCGACAACCAGCAGGGCATTGCTGTCACGCCCCGACTCTCGAGCTCGCGACAACCCCTTCTCTTGGTCGATTGAAAGCGACGTCCCAGGATCCGTCGACGACCATTCATTTTATCTTTCGTTAAGCGCAAGCAGAAGACGAACCATCCCCAGACAAACAAACAATCAAACAGGGATAGAGGGATGAACAACAATGACAACAGCAACTACTCATTTATACATCTTACTGGATTAACCAACGGAGGATCGTTTTCCAAAATACAAGCCCGAGAAAAAGGGCCGATCCATCCTCTAAGCCAAACCAAAAAGAAACTAGGCTAATCCAATGAAACAAGAAGAACCCTCGGGTTCAACAGCATGGTCACTCGGACCCATCGGACTCAAGCTCCGTCGGGTCGATCACTGGAGAAGCGGGGGCAGGATTCTCCACTACGGGTACGCCATTCTAGGGACCTGAAAATGGTTACCACGATGGGTTGAGATAAAATCTCAGCAAGTTCTTCCCCCTAAGCCCCGGTTAGTACGCTAACTCAACCCGGGGTATCTCTCCAGAACCACCCCTCACTCAACCCAACAACCCACAACCAAAACCAAACAACAGCCAACAACAGACAGGGCAACCAACATAGCAATATTCGATTCGCATGCAACCTTACCCGGTATGCCATACCCTGCACGTTCAATCTCATACAATGCAAGCAAGGCACATGACCGTTAGATGACACAATTCATCAATCACATGCGAGTCGTGCCACAAGCGATCTCACCTGGCCATTGCCACACCCTGCACGACTGTCAACTCACACGTGCGTACCACAAATCATCACGACATTAAGAGCATGCGAATAATCAGAGCATCTCACACAACTTTCTCATGTCTCACACTCACACATGCTCTGATTATTAACGCCCCCTCCTGGGCCAACGGCACAACCTTATAGTTGGCGGTTCCTGGCTAAACCAGCTTCGTCCTCTTTACCTCGAGGCACGGCGACGTCAGGGGTCATCCCTTCCCTCTGACGGCATTCCCGAAGGAGCACAGGACCAGCCCACTACCGCAGTCCCGCAATTGACAGGAACATAGGACCCGCCCACTACCGCAGTCCCGTCACATGTCCCCCGTCAGGCATCCGACCGAAGTCAGGCGACCAAACGGCCACGGCACAACCCCATAAGGATTGGCGGTCTTCCGGCAACGCCGGGTTCCCTCTCTTAATGTGATCATGCAACACATCATCAAACAATCCATTTATATCTTTGCTCTGTCGTGAATGCAACATCACCCATGCTCATGCGATATGCCATTTCAGATAACCCACGCAATATGTCATGCGATCTCACTCGACAATTCCAAAATTCAAATCCAACCAACACTCGATCACGCATTTCATCATCAATCATGAGTATAATTAACAATCGGCACTTCAATTAATCATAACAATCAATAGCACATCAAATTCAGACAAAAATTAGTTTCCGGATGAACAGTGCCGTGAACAGTACTTGTGAACAGTAATCGTGAACAGTGCTCGTGAACAGTAATCGTGAACAGTAATTATGAACAGTAATCGTGAACAGTAATTATGAACAGTGATTTTTCCGAAATTCAATTAATTAAAACATTTAATCCAGAAATTAAACAAAACATTAATTAAAACAATTAATCAATTCAATTAAAGCAAATCATGCTTAATTAAACACATAAACACAATTAATCCCAAATTAAGCACAATTAAGCTAAATAAGCAAAATTAAACTAATCTAATCTTAACCATCTATCTAACCACCTATCTTAGGGCTAATACAACTTAATTAAACCCCTTAAATCAAGATTAACACTAACTAACCAACCCTAAGCAAGTTTAGGCACTAAATAGGGATTAGGAGCTAAACTCACCCGTTAAGCGGGCCGGCGACACGGACGCGGCGGCGGCGACGAACCTGACACCCGAGGACCTCTACCACGATGATCCAAGGCGGTCCCGGGGCTGGAACAACAGCAGCAAACTCGGAATACCCACTGCAACACTGAAAACTGCACTGCACAGGAGGAAAGTGGCTGATCGGAGTTGAACGGGCTGCCCGGAGCTCCGGTGAGCGGCGGACCAGCGATCGGCAGCACCTGGGGGTCGAGGGGGAACCACTTGTGGCTGGGATGGGCGGTGGTTTGGTCGGAAAGGAAGGAAAACAAGTGAAAAAGCGGAACAAAGTTGCTGCAGGCGGAACAGTGACGGTCCGGCGAGCAGCGACTTCCGGCGGCCGTACGGGACGGCCGGCGACTCCGTTCGGAAAAAGGCCGACGTTATCTGAACTTTTTTCGTCTTCTGAACACAACGGCGGGTGGCACGAGACGAGATTCCAACGGGAAGGCAATGAACAACTCGATTTTCGGTGAAAGGTCAGAACTGAAAAACAGAAGGAAGGAAGGAAAACCATGGGAGAGAAGTGTGCGGTTTTGGAGAAGATGAAGAGGAGAGAGAGAGTGAAGTGAAGGCTGAAGGATAAGCCTTATCAAGGCCATCAATGCTTGCCCCACTTGCCAAACAATTGACCTCATCTTCTCTCTCTTCCTTTTTGACTTTTCTTCAAAATATCCAAGGGCATTTTGGTCATTTCCACCTTGCACATTTCCCAATCTGTCCTTGGGCTGAAAATGAAAGGGGCGGGCCTAGGGAAAAGGCCGGAAAATGAATAGGAACGCGCTCGGGATTTTCTTGGACTCGAATCGGCTCAGGTTTAGACGCCGGACTTGGAAGGGTAAAGGGTCGGTTTGGCCCAACGGGCTCACTTGCTTGCCTTAGGCCTTCCATGGCGGCTGTCCCACCTTGCGTGAGACCCACACTGATTTTGCCCGGCCCACGTTCTCGTAGGCTCGTTTTCTTGGTCCGAAAATCCCTTTTCCAAATACTCGGCTCAACCGGCAGTGTCAACTGTCTAAGAAGCATCGTCCAAAAGTCATTCTCGAACATTCCCGAAAATTCGAAGTCCAATATTGGATTCTCATGCCATGTTAATTTCGCCCGAATGCCATTTTGGTACTGCTCAGACTGACAGGCAGCTTCGAGGATTCACGCGTAACCGACTCGTGCCAATTCACGTTCAAGACTTCTCGACACATGGACGTCCTTGACTACATGAAATTGCAAAGAATCGATTCTTATTTCAAAGTACACGATTATCAAGGATCGACATAGGGTCATTCGTGGGTTCGATAACAGTAGACGAAATCACCCGTCGTTCCATTATTTCTGTCCGCGAATCGACTTCTATTTGTCCCTGGAATCGGCCTGCATATCTACAGGATCGTCCTTACGCAAGTCTCATGGTCTAGTCGTTTTCCCAGGTCAAGTTCTTTAGTTGCACAAGTTCTGTCCTCATTAGTCTTTCCCCTCAAGGTCAGTATCTCAGGAGTGATCAGTTTCTAGTGAGATCAACCAACAATGCATTGACGAAATTAACGCTCGTTCCTCCCTAAAAGGACTCGAATTTCAGGATGTTACAC
Source organism: Corymbia citriodora subsp. variegata (assembly GCA_014858505.1). Taxonomy (NCBI): domain Eukaryota; kingdom Viridiplantae; phylum Streptophyta; class Magnoliopsida; order Myrtales; family Myrtaceae; genus Corymbia; species Corymbia citriodora. Next base: position 17,481,443 of record CM026414.1, read on the forward strand.
TTGCACAAGAAGAAATAACTATCCATCTTGATGCTTTCACAAATATGAAAAGCAGAGAGTGGTCGTTTTGCTTAAAGTGCATATCTCATCACAAGGTCCTGTATGTCTCCCTAATGAGCTAAAATGGCTTTAATGGACTAGTGCCCTAGATCTAGAATTTGGCTATGGTCCAATGAAATTTGTTGGACTAGATGTGTCACGCCCCGACTCTCGAGCTCGCGGCAACCCCATTACCTTGGTCGATTGAAAGCGACGTCCCAGGACCCGTTGACGACCATTCTTTTTATCTTTCATTAAGCGCAAGTGGAAGACGAACCATCTCCAGACAAACAAACAATCAAACAGGGATAGAGGGATGAACAACAATGACAACAGCAACTACTCATTTATACATCTTACTGGATTAACCAACGGATGATCGTTTTCCGAAATACAAGCCCGAGAAAAATGGCCGATCCATCCTCTAAGCCAAACCAAAAAGAAACTAGGCTAATCCAATGAAACAAGAAGAACCCTCGGGTTCAACACCACGGTCACTCGGACCCATCAGACTCAGTCTCCGTCGGGTCGGTCACTGGAGAAGCGGGGGCAGGATTCTCCATTGCAGGTACGCCATTCTAAAGACCTGAAAATGTTTACCACGACGGGTTGAGATAAAATCTCAGCGAGTTCTTCCCCCTAAGCCCCGGTTAGTACGCCAACTCAACCCGGGATATCTCTCCAGAACCACCCCTCACTCAACCCAACAACTCACAAACAGCAACCAACAACAAATAGGGCAACCAACATAGCAATATTCGATTCGCATGCAACCTTACCTGGTATGCCATACCCTGCACGTTAAATCTCAGCACAATACACGCAATCAAGGCATATGGTCGTTAGATGAAACAGTTCATCAATCACATGCAAATCGCGTCACAAGCGATCTCACCTGGCCATTGCCACACCTTGCACGACTGTTAACTCATGCGTGCGTACCACAAATCATCACGACATTAAGAGCATGCGAATAATCAGAGCATCTCACACAACTTTCTCATGTCTCACACTCACACATGCTCCGATTATTACGACCACTAGGGCCACGGCACAACCTTATGGTTGGTGGTCTACCAGTCAAAGACCAGGCATCGTCCTCCCCCATGAGGCACGGCGATGTCACGAGCTCTCTCCCATCGACGGCATTCCCTATGGAGCATGGGGCCCGCTCATTGCCGCAGCCCCGCAACTGACAACTGTCAGGCAACCGACCGAAGTCAGGACGACCAAAAGGCCACGGCACAACCCCATAAGGATTGGTGGTCTACCGGCAGCGCTGGGCTCTCCTCTTAATGTGATCATGCAACACATCATCAAACAATCCATTTATATCTTTGCTCTGTCGTGAATGCAACATCGCTCATGCTCATGCGACATGCCATTTCAAATAACCCACGTAATATGTCATGCGATCTCACTTGACAATTCCAAAATCCAAAATCCAACCAACACTCGATTACGCATTTCATCAATATTCACGAGCATAATTAACAATCAGCACTTCAATTAATCACAAAAATCAAGAGCACATTAAAATAAGCCAAAATTTAACTTCTGCATGAACAGTACCGTGAACAGTAATCGTGAACAGTAATCGTGAACAGTGATTTTTCCGAAATTCAATTAATTAAAAAATTTAATCCAGAAATTAAAAAAAAACATTAATTAAAACAATTAATCAATTCAATTAAAGCAAATCATGCTTAATTAATCACATAAGCACCATTAATCCCAAAGTAAGCACAATTAAGTTTAATAAGCACAATTAAGCTAATATAATCTTAACCATCTATCTAACCACCTATCTTAGGGCTAATATAACTTAATTAAACCCCTTAAACCAAAATTAACACTAACTTACCAACCCTAAGCAAGTTTAGGCACTAAATAGGGATTAGGAGCTAAACTCACCCGTTAAGCGGGCCGACGACACGGATGCGGCGGCGACGACGAACCCGACACCCAATGACCTCACTCACGACAATCCAAGGCGGTCCCGGGCTGAGAACAGCAGCAACAAACTCGAAATCCCTCTGCAACTCTGAAAAACTGACTGCATAGGAGGAAAGTTGCTGACCGGAGTTGAACGGGCTGCCCGGAGCTCCGGTGAGTGGCGGGCCAGCGACCAATGGCACCTGGGGGTTGAGGGGGAACCACTTGTGGCTGGTATGGGCGGTGATTAGGTCGAAACCGAAGGAAAATGGCCGAAACAGCAAAACAGAACAGCAGTAGGCGGTCAGAAAACGGTCCGGCGACAGCCGGCTTTCGGCCGGAATACGGGACGACCGGCAGCTCTTTCCGGCGATCGGCCAACGCTATCTGAACTGAAATTCTCTTCTGAACACAACGGCGGGTGGCACGGGACGAGATTCCAACGGGAAGGCAATGAACAACTCAGATTTCAGTGAAAGGTCAGAACTGAAAAACTGAAGGAAGGAAGGGAAACCATGGGAGAAAAGTGGTGCTGTTTTGGAGAAGATGAAGAGGAGAGAGAGAGTGAAGTGAAGGCTGAAGGATAAGCCTCTTCAAGGCCAATTAATGCTTGCCCCACTTGCCAAACAATTGACCTCATCTTCTCTCTCTTCCTTTTTGACTTTTCTTCAAAATATCCAAGGGCATTTTGGTCATTTCCACCTTGCACACTTCCCAATCTGTCCTTGGGCTGAAAATGGAAGGGCGGGCCTAGGAAATGGGCCGGAAAATGAATAGGAACAGGCTCGGGAATTTATTGGGCTTGAATCGGCTCGGTTTTAGACAATGGGCTCGGAAGGGTAAAGGGTCGGTTTGGCCCAACGGGCTCACTTGCTTGCCTCGGGCCTTCCATGGCGGCTGTCCCACCTTGGGCGTGAGGCCCACACTATTCTTGCCCAGCCCACGTCCTCGTAAGCTCGTTTCCTCGGTCCGTAAATCCCTTTTCCAAATACTCGGCTCATCTGACACTGTCGATTATCGAAGAAGCATTGTCCAAAAATCCATCCGGACGTTTCCGAAAATTCGAAGTCCAATATTAGATTCTCATGCCATATCAATTTCGCCCGAATGCCATTTTGGTACTACTCAGACTGACAGGCAGCTTTGAGGATTCACGCGTAACTGACTCGTGCCAATTCACGTTCAAGACTTCTCGACACATGGACGTCCTTGACTACATGATGTTGCGAAGAATCGATTCTTATTTCAAAGTACACGATCACTAAGGATCGACATAGGACCGTTCGCAGGTTCGATAATAGTAGGTGGAATCATCCGTCGTCCCATTATGTTCTACCCACGAATCGACTCCTATTCGTCCTTGGAATCGGCCTGCATGACTACAGGATCATCCTTACGCAAGTCTCACGGTCGAGTCGTTTTCCCAGGTCAAGTTCTTTAGTCGCACGAGTTTTGTCCTCATTAGCCTTTCCCCTCAAGGTCAGTATCTCAAGAGTGATCAGTTCCGAGTGAAATCAACCAACAATGCATTGGCAAAATTAATATTCATTCATCCCTTAAAGGGCTCGAATTTCAGGATGTTACAAGATGTCTAGAAAAGTCATATCAAAGGGTCTAGAGACAAATTTAAGGTAAGCCCTTGTGATGATTAGCTTTTCCTTTTTATAGCTATCAATATTTACAAAGCATAATGACTGCATTAGTATATGTTTGCAGCAGGAGGATGAGCCAACACCCTTAGCAGATAGAAACAGAATGGATTTACAAGGATAGAAACTCATTGGAAGACAATAAAATGGGCACTAAGGAAGAAGATAAGTCTAAGTGAAAGATAGGGAAGAAAGCTGATCAACTTAATGAAGAAGATATGATTATTTTTAACTATGGAGAGACTGTGGATGCCACTCACAACGACCATTATATGAGTGTTAGGCTTGCAAAACGTGCCTATTGTATTGGTCACGACTTGTTGAGAAAGTGATTCTGGGGGAAGTGAACTGGGTGATTTTTTATTCTAATGCCTTTTGCTTTTCACATTTTTAGTCTCTAATCAAATTTTAAATGTCTGCTCCTTCAATTAAAATTCAAAATCATATGAAATACAGGTTTTGCATCATGCTAGTAGCAGTGACATGGTTGAGGAACTATTTTCTCCTTTCTCTTTATGACTTGCGATGCAAATTGCATTAATCCTAGCTGCTTGTTGAAATTCATCACATAGGCCTCTGTCACCTTTCTTAATACAATTAGTGATTCCTAAATTTCACACTCTAAAATTCAAGATAGTAAGTTTTGCTCAATCTAACATATTCTATTTCTTTAGGTAAGTGTTGATCTAATTGTCTCAAAAGATTAAAAGGTCTATACACGAAAGTTAGGTGATTCCTCTGTTAATACTAAACAGATTGCATTGGATAGTTACAAAGTCTTGGGTCATAACTGGAGGCTCCTTTGAACTGTAACGTTTTGAGCTTGTAAAAAGGTTGCTCACCTGTTTTTCTCATTTTACAATGAGCAGTCTTAAGCAGCTAAAATCTTGTACACGAAAAGACGACTTCTGTGACTGCTAGCTGGAGCAGCGATGTCACACACTAATCTCTCTAGTCCATGTAGTCATTGATGATTGATGAGGCCGAGAGCGAGGGTGGTATGAGTCCCCTGGACTGCTTGTTCGGTCCAAAATTCCACGAGGAAAGAATGAAGAAGATCATGCATAAATTCGAATGATGGCTTAGACGGAGAGTGAGAGATTGGAGCTTCCAAAACCATTGACATTTGCAAGAACGAGATTCTCTCCTATTGCCACTGCTTGACCCTTCTCTCTTTCAGTCTGAAGAAACCCCACTCTGTAACGTCGACCAGAAGTTTATGATTTTACCTAACTGAATTCAGCTTTAAACCACCCCTCCTCCCGAAAAGAGGCAAACCCGTCGTTTAATTCACGGATTCAAAAAAGTAGCACATGCGCTCCATTTCTCATTCCTCGTCATTGAAGTACACTTCGTAATCAACATACCTTTTTCCATCGCGAGTAAAATTTCTTAGCCATAATGTTGTCGTTTTCAACAAATTATCTGGACTTGCTCTTCGTGCAAACATTTTGAAATTGCTTATCATTGCCATTTTGTGTTTATGAGGGGAGTTCTGGGGTTAAAAGAGTTTTACTCCTCTAATTTTTACTTTTCCATCTTATCCCATTTGGCGATCGACATACCCATCAAAGAAAGAGTTCATACTTTCAGTTCTTTGCAAGTTTGACATTCCCATCCAAAAGCTATCTTTCACATAAATTGGAACCCAACAATGTCGCTCATTATATAGGTAGCCCCACCATTCATTTTCACGAAGATCAATCGGTCAAACGTACATCCCCAAGCTATTACATATTTGTCAACCATTGAGAGTCATAGGCAAGTATGTAAAATCGCCTTGACAAGTTGAAATTCAGGATATCAACTAATTTTCTAGAATCTCTTTTCATGATATGCCATAAGTACCATTGATGCTTAGAATTGCGTGACATACGCTCAATTGCATTTTGAATTGCCTTGCGCTCGTCAGTGATGATAGTTCATCCATCAAAGAAAGCCAAGTAACTTCTTGCATTTTCAATCTTTCTCACCGAAGGTAAGATTTTCATACCCTCCTGCCTCAACAACAAATGAGTTAAGGTACCATTTCTTCCCCGGTTCTACCACATTTTCTTCGTCAATTTGATTTGCTTTTGGTTCATCCCCAGTAGCCGCTGTTTTACATCTTCATCAAATAGTGCGCCATCGTCTGCTTAAAGTTATTGAAAACAAAAGCTTCAATTTAGTCGCCCTTTACTTATGCCCCATAAAAGCAAGGCAGAAATCGATGTCATAGGTTAGGTCGACTTGGTTGATCGGTGTTGGTGACTTTTAGTCTCAACCTTTCCTCTCCCAGGCAGTTAAAATTATTTTTGATAGGAGAAGGTAAATGAGTTTGAAATCGGAGATTAACCATTACACAGATGCATTCCCATCGCATTGGCGGATTCAGAGAGAGCCTCCCGTCATTTCTTGACCACCTCCGAGCTAGTCCCATACTTGATCTCATGCTCGGCCAATGCTCTAGGCTAAAAAGAGCAAACCCATTGTTTAATTCACGAATTTAGATGCTTGGACTACTGTTTTTCTGAAATTAGTTCCCTCTATTTTGTCTAGTTTTTTCCTAATGTACGGCAGTTCGTTCGAAAGTGAAGTGACCTTCATTTTGTTCTGTGTTGCCCGAGTAGATGTATAAGGATATTCCATGTTTGCGCAATTCCGTGAATAAATTTTTGGGAGGGTTGGTGCTGACACTCGGTGTAATGCTGAATGTCCTGGAACCGTCATCCAACTCCATCCATAGAAGAAACTATCATTTCTTCTTTGCATCCAAAAAAAAAAAATAGTTATGAATGGCTTCGCCATCTCCACTTCCAAGTCTTAACTTTCTTGCATTTTCAATGAAATTTCGACAATCTTTCTCGTCAAAATTAAGATTTGCATGACCTCTTGCCTTAACAACAGGCGATTAAAAAAATTCTTGTCGATCTTTACACCAGCCTTATCATTTCAATTCAAGCCTTCTTTTCACATGAGCACCCAACTTCTTGGAGCATCTTTGATTACCAACTTTCCCAGGACTCAAGTTACGATTGTGGTCAAGATGGGAAGATGATATATTCTGTACTTTCCCTCTAGACATAAACAAGCACTAATCTTCGCCTCACACATTGTTCCTGACATAGGCCTTGGCTTGACAACGTTAACCAATCTACACTTACTCTTGCCATGACGAGAACATGCAAGAGTCAAGTGTTAGATGTTACCATCATCTCCATTTTGCGAACTCCTCCTCATGATTCCAAATCCCACTTGTTTAGCCCATCTTTAGTGGAGAGGAAAATCCATGCAATTCTCAAACATTGATTAAAGAAAGGGTTCTCAGGTATCATGATGCCTTATTAGAAAATCCATAAGGGATATTAATAAAGCACGATCGCTAAATGGAGGATAACATATTTCCAGACGTTCAGCTATAAAAGGCCTACTATCTTTCAAATAACAACTCTCAGTTCTCTACCAAGTAAGGAATCACAAAAGTGAGAAAATATTAGGTAGAGCTTTGATTCCAGCCTGTCAAAATCTGAGTTCATTGTCGGACGACACGTGTCACTGGGTCCACAGTCAGAAAGCAATAACTTGAAGGGAAATGTGTGCGGCCCACTTTTCTCTCTCCCCTCCTGTCACCACTCTTTCTTTACTCTCTCTCTCTCCAACTCTCTGCAACCCCTCATCTTTCTCCATGGACACCATAAAACGGACGACATCGAAGGGCCTCCCGATGGCTCGTTTAAATCGGCGTCAGTGATGTCTTCTTCATCCCCGGCCGCAGGGCTCGTGGCCGCCGTGACCATGAAGCTCTCCCTCCAGCCTTGGACTTGCGGTAGCCATGGCAACTCGAGTTTCGATCACATGGACGTTCTCTGTGTCTTTTTTTTTTTTTTTCCTCTATTGTGTTAGATCGCCGCATCCAAAGAGCCCTTGGACGATTAATCTACAGCCTTGCAGCTGCTATGGCTGTGGAGCTCAGGCTTGAGCCTAGAGCTCGAGGTCAAAGCAGCCATGGTCGCTTGAGGACGAGCTCGCGACCATGATCTCCGTATCTCGAGCCCGCGACCACAGTTACTCGAGGTGAAGCTCCCTATCCATGACAGCCGCGAGCCTTGGGCTCGTGCTCCCTGGCCATGGAGGCCGAGAGCCTGAGGCTCCAGCTCCGCGGCCATGGCGGTGCGAGAAAGAAAAAGGAAGAAAAGGAGGAAGGGGGGTCTGAGGTCGGAAGGGAGCGAGAGCTGAGAGCGTTAGTGGAGAGGGAGCGACATTTTTTTTTTTTTTCGAGAGAGAGTGGCCGACTGAGACGGCGGTGCCGTGGTGATGGCAGTGGCGGCGGTCGTCTCCGTCGTCGGTCACTTTTCTGCATAACAAGCTACTACAGAACTAGTTGACTTCATTAATGTATGAGAGACACAGGAACGGATCAATCACAGAGGAGTCTATACCAGTCTAACCACGTCCCGAAGGTCTGTCTCTCAAGCTTTATAGCAAGGGTACAAGAAATGAATGTTTCCTGTTTTCCTTTGCTCTTGCCACACGATCCCCTAGATGGCATGCAGTCAGACATGTATATCTGTATGTTTAAGCAATGGAAATGAGTACACGAGGGGCTGCTCAATCATGGAAGCTGATGGAAGGCCTTATCACTCGCCATCTAAATTAACACTAAGATCTTTATGCATTAGCTTGGTTCATCAGCGGTGAGCGACCTCACTAAACTCTTAGGAAATACAAAGAAAGGGATCACACTAAAGAATTGTAACACTACTTACTTGATAATGCTCAAGTCTAAAATTAATGGACTAGAGTAGGTTTCCTACGTAGCAATAGATCATCTGTGGAATATATAATTTGCTATTAAGCCGGTACATTTATGATGGATTGTGCCCCCTCTGGAAACATAACAAACGAAATGAAAATCAAAGGATTATACCATTAGAAATTAATTGTGTGTACAATTCGGCAATGTCACTATCACAATGGCCTGACCTAATAAAACGTGGATAGAAATAAACCACATTATGCAATGTTAGCAAATTGAAAATTGGTAGATCAATTCTAAAAAATTATATGAAATCTCAAAAAATCTAAGTGAATTGCAAATCTATCAAAGAGATGAGAACAAGTTTGAAGGCTTTGTATTATCAACTATAGCCTTTGTCACCATTGCCATAACCTTCTACATAATGCACCCATAACTAAATTCATTTTTTAAACTAGCATTTACATATAAGAAACAATTCTGGCAAGATAGGCTTATTAGAGATATTCACGTGTCTGTGAAATTCTAGTGAAGACCCATGATTGATTTTGGTGCTTGGAATAATTTATAATTTTGGGCAAATATATATATAAAAGTCAGCTTCCAGTGTTTTGTAAATCATAAAACGAACGATTCGACTCAAAATGGGATGGAAAATAAACTTGTCGTCGTTTCTGGAAAAATTGAAGAGGAAAAAGCATCCCATTCTATCTTCCAGTGTCGTCGTCGGCGTCAGTCTCCTTCTCCTTCTTCTTCCGAAGTAAAAAGGCCGTTCGACGTCTTCTTCAGCTTCAGAGGCGAGGACGTCTACCCCGGCTTCTTTCTGATCTCTACAGCGCTCTGCTTCACGACGGCATCGACGCCTGCATCGACAGCGAGGGCTTGAGGCCCAGGGCGTGAGATCCCACCAGCGCTCGCGAAGGCCGTCGAGGAGTCGTGGATCGCCGTGCTCATCTTCTGCGAGGACTACGCTTCGTCTCGGTGGTGCTTGGACGAGCTGGTGAAGGAAGGTAATGGAGTGGAAGAGGCTCAAGGGGATAGCTGGTGTTGCCCGTGTTCTACAGAGTGGAGTCGATGGAGATCGGAGGGGAGAGAGAGAGTTATGGCAAGGCATTGGCCAGGCACGTGGAGAAATTGGGAAAGGAGGAGTTTGAGAAGAGGTGAAGAAATGGAGGCAACCCCTAATTGAAGCCGCCAATTTGTCCGGTTGGCATTATTATGACCATGAGTGATCACAGTATTCCTGTTCGACCCGGTAAAAGAATATTGAATTCACTAATCTGTTGATACTTGATGGGATCGATTAGTGAGACGGAGTCATGTTTTGGAATATTGTAGAGTGATTGTGTTCTTCGTGTTAGTTTTTATATAGTTCAATGGATTGTCTATTGCCATTTATTCTCACTCCCTTTGCTACTTTGTTTTGGTAGAGACAAGACCAAATTCATTGAGAGCCTTGTCAAAGAGATGTCCACTATAGTAGGACGAGTACCCTTGAGTGTAAGTTACTAGGTAGAGAAAGTAAGATCGTTGTTAAGTACGGGCTTGGATGAGAAACTTCCAATAAACCTGATGACCTAGTTCATTTCCAGAAAATCACTCGTCTCCGAGATATTGTGGAAAGAAAATTTAGGGGTCTTCAGTGTGTGTGGAGGCATCAACCTGATATGAGATAGACTTTGCTGGAGGAAGATTCTGCTTGTGTTTGATGATACGGATCATAGGGACCAGTTAAATGCATGAGCCAGAGAATGTGAATGGTTTGGAAAAGGGAGCAAGATCATTATTACGACAAGAGATAAACATGTACCGACTTCTCACAGGATATAACAGGTATGTGAAGTCAAACCATTAGATCAAGCTAAAGCTTTTGAACTTCTCATTTCATATGCTCTTCCAAGAAAGCAGATAAAAGACATAAGCAAGGAGATATCATAGATAATATTTTGGGCTATGCTAATGGCCTTCACTTAGTGATTGTGGTGTTGGTCCATTTTTATGTGGTAGAAGCAGAGAAAATGGGAGACTACATTGGGTAAACTTGCTAAAAGTCCTAATAAAGATATAGACAGTGTTCTGAAGATCAGTTTTTGTAACATCCTGAAATTCGAGTCCTTTTAGGGAGGAACGAGCATTACTTTCGTCAATGCATTGTTGGTTGATCTCACTCGGAACTGATCACTCCTGAGATACTGACATTGAGGGGAAAGGCTAATGAGGATAGAACTCGTGCGACTAAAGAACTTGACCTGGGAAAACGACTCGACCGTGAGACTTGCGTAAGGATGATCCTGTAGTCATGCAGGCCGATTCCAGGGACGAATAGAAGTCGATTCGTGGGCAGAACATAATGGGACGACGGGTGATTCCGTCTACTGTTATCGAACCCGCGAATGGCCCTATGTCGATCCTTGATAATCGTGTACTTTGAAATAAGAATCGATTTTTCGCAATTTCATGTAGTCAAGGATGTCCATGTGTCGAGAAGTCTTGAACGTGAATTGGCACGAGTCGGTTACGCGTGAATCCTCAAAGCCACCTGTCAGTCTGAGTAGTACCAAAATGGCATTTGGGCGAAATTGACATAACATGAGAATCCAGTATTGGACTTCGAATTTTCGGGAATGTTCGAGAAGGACTTTTGGACGATGCTTCTTAGACAATCGACACTGCTGGTTGAGCCGAGTATTTGGAAAAAGGATTTTCGGACCAAGAAAACGAGCCTACGAGGACATGGGCCGAGCAAAATCAGTGTGGGCCTCACGCCCAAGGTGGGACAGCCACCATGGAAGGCTCGAGGCAAGCAAGTGAGCCCGTTGGGCCAAACCGACCCTTTACCCTTCCGAGCCCATTGTCTAAAACCGAGCCGATTCAAGCCCAATAAATTCCCGAGCCCGTTCCTATTCATTTTCAAGCCCATTTCCTAGGCCCGCCCTCCATTTTCAGCCCAAGGACATATTGGGAAATGTGCAAGGTGGAAATGACCAAAATGCCCTTGGATATTTTGAAAAAAAGTCAAAAGGAAGAAAGAGAAGATGAGGTCATTTTCTTGACAAGTGGGGCAAGCATTGATGGCTTTGATAAGCCTTATCCTTCAGCCTTCACTTCACTCTCTCTCTCCTCTTCATCTTCCCCAAACCGCACACCCTTCTCTCCCTAGTTTTCCTTCCTTCCTTTTGTTTTTTAGTTCTGACCTTTCACCGAAATCTGAGTTGTTCATTGCCTTCCCGTTGGAATCTCATCTCGTGCCACCCGCCGTTGTGTTCAAAAGAGAATTTCCGTTCAGATAGCGTTGGCCGATCGCCGGAAAGAGCTTCCGGTAGTCCCGTATTCCGGCCGAAAGCCGGCTGTTGCCGGACTGTCACTGTTCCGCCTGTCCTTGCTTGTTCCGCCTGTTTCAGCCATTTTCCTTCGGTTTCGACCCAATCACCGCCCATACCAACCACAAGTGGTTCCCCCTCGACCCCCAGGTGCCGTTGGTCGCTGGCCCGCCGCTCGCCGGAGCTCCGGGCAGCCCATTCAACTCCGGTCAGCAACTTTCCTCCTGTGCAGTCAGTTTTTCAGAGTTGCAGAGGGATTTCGAGTTTGTTGCTGCTGTTCTCAGCCCCGGGACCGCCTTGGATCGCTGTGGTAGAGGTCCCCGGGTGTCGGGTTCGTCGCCGCCACCGCGTCCGTGTCATCGGCCCGCTTAACGAGTGAGTTTAGCTCCTAATCCCTATTTAGTGCCTAAACTTGCTTAGGGTTGGTTAGTTAGTGTTAATTTTGGTTTAAGGGGTTTAATTAAGTTGTATTAGCCCTAAGATAGGTGGTTAGATAGATGATTAAGATTAGATTAGTTTAATTTTGCTTATTTAGCTTAATTATGCTTAATTTGGGATTAATTGTGTTTATGTGTTTAATTAAGCATGATTTGCTTTAATTGAATTGATTAATTGTTTTAATTAATGTTTTGTTTAATTTCTGGATTAAATGTTTTAATTAATTGAATTTCGGGAAAATCACTGTTCATAATTACTGTTCACGAGCACTGTTCACGGCACTGTTCATCCAGAGGCTAATTTTTGTCTGAATTTGATGTGCTATTGATTGTTATGATTAATTGAAGTGCCGATTGTTAATTATACTCGTGAATATTGATGAAATGCGTGATCGAATGTTGGTTGAATTGAATTTTGGAAATTGTCGAGTGAGATTGTATGACATATCGTGTGGGTTATCTGAAACGGCATGTCGCATGAGCATGAGCGTATGAGCGATGTTGCATTCACGACCAAGCAAAAGCAAAGACAAGAATGAACTGTTTGCTGATGTGTTGCATGGTCAGATTAAAGTTGATAGCCCGGTTGAGCCGGATGACCGCCAATCCTTCGGGGTTGTGCCATGACCATTGGGTCGCCTGACAGTGGTCAGATGCGGAGTCGCGGTTGAGGCCGGGCCCATGCTCCTTATGGAATGCCGTCGGTGGGGGAAAGCCCATGACGTCGCCGTGCCTCACGGGGGAGGACGATGCCTGGTTTACGACCAGTTGACCGCCAACCATAAGGTTGTGTCGTGGCCTAGAGGGTCGTAATAATCGGAGCATATGTGTGGATATGAGACATGAGAAAGTTGTGTGAGATGCTCTGATTATTCACATGCTCTTAATGTCGTGATGATTTGTGGTATGCACGCATGAGTTGACAGTCGTGCAGGGTGTGGCAATGGCTAAGTGATATCGCTTGTGACGCGATTCGCATGTGAGTGATGAACTGTATCATCTAACAGCCATGTGCCTTGATTGCGTGTATTGTGCTGAGATTGAACGTGCAGGGTATGGCATACCGGGTAAGGTTTCATGCGAACCGAATATTGATTGTGGGTTGCCCTGTCTGTTGTTGGCTGTTGTTTGGTTTTGGTTGTTTGTTGTGGGTTGAGTGAGGGGTGGTTCTGGAGAGATACCCCGGGTTGAGTTGGCGTACTAACCGGGGCTTAGGGGGAAGAACTCGCTGAGATTTTATCTCAACCCGTCGTGGTAAACATTTTCAGGTCCTTAGAATGGCGTACCTGCAGTGGAGAATCCTGCCCTCGCTTCTCCAGTGATCGACTCGACGGAGCTTGAGTCCGATGGGTCCGAGTGACCATGGTGTTGAACCCGAGGGTTCTTTGTGTACTGTTGGATTAGCCTAGTTCTTTTGGTTTTGCTTAGAGGATGGATCGGCCCTTTTTGTCGGGCTTGTAATTCGGAAAACGATCCTCCGTTGGTTAATCTAGTAAGATGTATAAATGAGAAGTTGCTGTTGTCATTGTTGTTCATCCCTCTATCCCTGTTTGATTGTTTGTTTGTCTGGGGATGGTTCGTCTTCCGCTTGCGCTTAACGAAAGATAAAATGAATGGTCGTTGACGGATCCTGAGATGTCGCTTTCAATCGACCAAGGTAATGGGGTTGCCGCGAGCTCGAGAGTCGGGGCGTGACAGTTTTGATGTGCTGGGGGACAATGAGGACATTTTTCTTGACATTGCTTTCTTCTTTAAGGGTAGGGATAATGATTATGTAACCAGAGTTCTTGATAGTTGTAGTTTAAAAACATTAATTGGTATTCAAACTTGAATAGAGTGATCTTTAATAAATGCTGAGAATCAAAGAACAGTTCAAATGGATGATTTGATTCAGCTGATGGGTCAGGACATCAGGAAACAAGAGTGTCCAAATGACCCGGGGAAATGGAGTAGATTACGGTGCTACAATGATGTTTTTGAAGCTTTTTCGGTGGATATTGTGAGAGATTCTCAAGAAACCATTGATAATCTTGGCTTCTTTAATTTACTTTGGGTAATAATGATTATTTTCTTTTCCTTAATAGGGAACCAATGCTGTTAAGAGGCATGGTGCTGGGCTTGCCAACATAAGAAGAGCTAGACATCAATCCCAGCGCTTTCACACGTGTTAGGAGACTGAGATTGTTCCTAGTCCTGAATGCACAGCTCAAGGGAGGTCCCATATGTCTTCCTAAAGATTTAAGGTGGCTTGAATGGCCTAAATATGCTTTATTAACTCTTGTGCATAATAGCTAGATTAAAGAATTAGGAGATAACTCAAAAGGGACATCACACATGCTTTTGTTGATGGTTTTCATTTTCGGTGCCTTTCACAAAGTGAAATTCATTATAATCTTGTCCAGCTGTTCTTTTTAATTTGCAGAATTTTAATAATTTGAAGTTGCTGAATTTCAGCTGTTGTAAGTCACTGGTTAGTGTTCCAAACTTCTCAGAAGTGCCAAATTTGGAGACAGTGAACATAAGTAGGTGCTCGAACCTCAAGGAGCTTCCAAGCAAACTGAAGCTGAAATATCTTCAAAATTTGATTTAACTGGCTGCTCTAAGCTTGATAAGTTTCCTGATATTAAGGATATGGTGAGCTTGACAAAACTTTATATATCTCAGACCTTTATTAAATAACTTCCTGTGTCAATTGAAAACTTAATCTCTGTTGAAGTTCAGGGAGAAGTCTTATTAGTCTCCTAGTAGCATTTACAAGATGCAAAGTCTAGAGCACCTTTCTCTTGAAGGTTGTTCATTATTTGGCTTGTTTCCAGGAAGCAGTGAGAGCTCCAATCTCCCTAATGGTAGACTTGGATTCCAAATCTAGTCTCTCTGAAGCTATGGGTACAATCTTTCAGGGGAAGAACTCCTTCAGGGTCTTACCTGCTTCTCTTTTGTAAATGTTTTGCATCTCTAAGAAAATAAATTTGCTAGTCTTCCTACATGCATTAGCAAGTTTGAGGATTTGATGGTCCATTAAAAATTAGATGATTGTAAGCAGCTACAGGAGATCTTAGAGTTCCCACTAAACATTTCATCCTTGAAGCAAATGCCTGCAATGCATTTTCTAGATTTCCAAAATTGCCTATTCAGTGCATTCATTTCTCCATATCAGTGTACATTCGCTTAGATTCTTGTCATAGATTGGTCTGTGAAGGTATCGACCTGGCTAGCATTATGCATGTGCATGAGCTGATGTGATTCTGATTTAATAGATTTGCTATAGCCGGATGTTCAAGAGATGGGTCACTACATGGATACTAATTTCCTAGAAGAGAGATAGCATATTGGTTTATCCAAAATCAAGAGCATTCTGTCTCTTTCTGGGCACCCCGAGATTTGCATGGGAGTAAGCTTGGCTTTTGTGCGTTGCTTTTGGATTGGAGGTTGGAACTGAGGCTAGTGTTTTGTGTGAGGTGCGGGTATTGGTGAATCATGTTCATAGTAATTATGATACAAGAACATTCTCTTGGTTTTGATCACTTGTGGTTTAACTATATTACACGCAGTTCATTTGATGAGCTGGATGAAATGCTAGAGACTGAGTGGAGTCTCTTCCAGATTTCATTCGAAGCATCAGAAGCAACAATAAGAAGGTGTAGGTTTTGCCTTATATGCAAGCAGGCGAAGAATGACCTAAGGAAGCACCTCAAGCTTTTAAACATAATCTCAGTTATTAGAGATATTCTTAATTCGTGGCAGAAAGGTCCACCTCTTGGTTGCAATTTAATTTTGAGTATTTGATATAATGTTTACTGTAACTCGTCACATTTTATGAATGATTTCTTGCACTCCGTTTTCAGCAACTTTAGCACTTGTGCCGTTTCCTGGCAAGAATCCCTCTTGTCCATTTTCTATTTCTTTTTTCTTTTATTTTCTAATGGATATGTGACGACCTATCACATCAAGCAACTTCATCTAGGTTTGTGACAAAAGATGGATGGATGGGACATTTGTCGATTTGGTTAGTGCTAACGCAAAGTTTTGGAGATTGAATTGCAAGAGACTACTTTGCATATGTCCAAAATTATACATATTTGCCATTTATATAATTTTGCAGCCACAAATTCAAAAAAATTTGCAGCTGAGTTTTGTTTTAGGCAGGTGGAAGTAGCACAAATGCTGAGATGTAAATGGATATTGAAAGAAATTACGTAGATCTTGTTTTTTGGCCTCAATGTAAGTATTGTTTGAGTCACTACAATTTTGTGATTTAAAATATGCTAGATTTGCATTGCTTCTTGTGCTTTACTCTTGTGGATTCTATAACTTTTTCCATAATGCTTATTGCATCAAAATACGAAGTATCAGTGTCAAAACACAAGGATACTGAAATTCTAGCTCTTTGTTCTCTTTGATGTTTATGTGTCTATTAATCTCTTTAAGTTTACCCCTTTTATGCTAGTTGGAAGGGTTAGCTTTTCCAAGTTTCTCAGATGTAGCTCTATGTTTGCATTAAACCAAATTAAGCTTGCAGGTATTAATTTTACTATTCTACGAAGCTTTTGATTGTTCTGTCTCTGTGGAAGTTTAAATAGTTCCATACGTTTTATGCCACAAGTATCAATTGTTGGAAATCTCTATGCTTTTTAACAAATTCATGGCGTGTATACCTTCAAATGCTCAAAGATATATTCAAGTACCTTTTGTTTTTTCTAATGTTATTTCATTGTGCATCCAAATGATTGTCCTTCTATTTGCTATTTTCCTGCCTTGTTTCTGTTTCTGTGACAAAGTGTGGCATTACTTATGTTAGAGGATATTCTATGAAGGATCAGAAGAAAGAGCTTGAAAGTGAGTCATCTAGAACAGGTTTGACTTCCTTAGATGCCTTTGCAAGTTAGATTCCTAGGTAGAATCCCATCAACGTTTGTGTGCAACTTCTTTTAGTGTCCTTCAGTTATCTTTCTTGTCATGAAGTTTGAGCTATGATGCAACCGAGTGTCCTCTCATATTGCCTTAAATTTCTATCACTGAGGTTTTGCAGATTGAATTCAGCATGTTGCGTCCTAATTTGTTTGATTGTCTTAGTTGGCATGCCATCTTAGTACTGGCACATACAACTTAAATTGAGAAAGGTGAAGGGCTGTGATTGGCAAAAATGGTGCATTCTGATTCTTGTAGATGGTTGGAATTCTGTGGCCCAGTTGGCGGTGTGCTCAAATCTGTATATGTTGGTTCCACATTTGTAACAAATATGGCCCAACTTGTTCAAGTTCAGCAGCCAGGTTATAAAACAATGCTGACGAAGACATGGATTATACCAAACACCTTTATGCCAACTAACATGCTGCTCCTCTGTAATTGCATTCCATTTTCAAGCAGAACTATACCTTTCATTAGAGCAGCAATGGCGAGATGCAAAAAAGGGATCCTACATAAAGCAGCTTGCACTTGCAGCAAATCATCAGATCTTGAATCCATGCTTCCCAAACAACTGCTGATTAAGATCAAGAGATAGACCAGAACCGTAGACAATTATTTTGTTGGATATTTATCAAGCAAAGGGCCATAAGATGCCAAGGTCAAACCATAAGAAAATGTACTCTCCACTACTCAATGTGTGTAGTTCATTAGCTGCCTGGCTATTTTATGCAGCTTCAACACTTATTCAGCAATGGAAAGAGTCACAGCGCAAATTCAAAGACCAGAAACTCTTCCCTTTTAGTTGATGAATTTCAATCCAAGCTCTTCACAAGAAATTAGATTTCAAGAATATGCTCAAACTTATGCATCGGGATACAAGTATTATTCCATTCTAGTAATTTCATTTAACCCCAAGCTTGCTTGCTTCTTACTTCGACACACCTTTTGCTCCATGCACAGTAGAGCTTTTCCACAAGAAAGCATCTTGCTCTGCTCAATTTGTTCTATTAATTCTCTTGAGCAAGATGAAAATATCGTAGCAGTACCCACCCCGCTGTGGGCGCATTGGTTTGGGCCTTTCCCCCTCTAATTGCGGAAGGGGGAGGTTCGAGCCTCCGCATGCGCATTAAGCGCGACTTAAGTGGAGCACCGTGGGAGGTGGGTCCCCACGCCAGTGCTCCCTGGGGGTTTACGCTAAGCGCTTGCTGTGAGGCGGTTCCTCAAGTCTCAAAAAAAAAAATCGTAGCAATAGTTCCCAATTCTGTGTATTACAATGCTAATAAGTCGTAATTGACCAGTATGATAAATTCATTAGAAGTCCAATGACCCGATTGAAGTCAGCAATCATAGAGTAGCTAGGAGTAGTAAATTCACTAAAGTGAAATTTACTGCTACAGCTCCCCCACCGACAATTATAGAGTAGCTAGGGGTAGTAATTGCATCTTTCCGCCCGAGTCAAGAATACAATGGGGACACAAATTGTTGTTCATATTCAAAAAAAAAAAAAAAAACACTTTAACCTTCATAAATCAAGAATGCAGTGGGAACGTGATCTGTCTGGTTTGAAATCAGGGAGGGATTCATGCATGTCGTGCGTGGAAAGTGGAGCGTCCGTGCAATGTCATCTTTATCAGTCGAGCAGCCTTTGTCCTATTGTTACATGTGAGCGTTTGACTAACGAAGAGGCGGTCCTTGTTCGAGCTTTGTCTTCTTCTCTTGAAAGAAACGAAGATCAAAAGCAAAGGAAGAACATGGGAAGAAACGGAGGAAGAAGCGTCTACGTTTTTTTTTTTTTAGGGCTTGTAATTTTTTACTCGAGTTTTTCCTTTTGGACAAAAGTATCCATATTTTGGCCATTGAAAAAATCACAGCTCGCTAGATGGCAAACATTTGGCCAATTAATGAATTCAGATCCTCATGTAAGACTGGGTTATTCTAAATCATTATTTAAAATAATATTCTTTTTTTATCCATTTTTTATAAAATGATTCTACTCAATGCTCTTTTTCAGAATATTCCCGATAATAACTATCAAGCCTTTCTGTTAATTAAAAAAATGGAAATGAACCACTGAAGTCAAGCCTTGGATTTACCCTAGATATGAGGACATAGAAGGAATAAGGTGATGGGGGCCGCTTGCTGATCAAAATCAACTTTAATCATTTTTCTTTCTAGAGCAAAGTTGCGTGGAGGGAAGCTAGCATGAAAGTTATGAGCAATTATTTCTTTGCGCTTTTGACTAAGGAAAAAAAGACAAAATAAAAGGTGAGACATCGTCATATCACATGAAACATCCAACCTTAGTGGACGCTTTACACTTTGAAAGTGCCATTCTTCGTTAAGGTCCAAACACGAAATCCCTCTTTTGGAGTAAATAATTCGAATATGCATTCTTCACACCTAGAGACAAAGTCTTTCTTGAGAACTTTCACAAGAAGGATTCAATCGTTTTGGAAATGATTTGCCCTTTGATTTGACTGGGAGTAACACCACTAAGCAAGTGGATTTCCAAGAAAAGCATCCAAGTGTAAAAGATCCTCCGCTCCAAAGCAATAGAAAATAAGATATTGACACATCAATTAATCATTTAAAGGTCTTATAGTAAATTTCTCATTTCTTTGAATTTATACATTAGAATCAATTACATTATTTTCAATTGGATAAAAAACTTGATCTATTTCCATTATAAAAGGTTATAAAATTGTCTGACAACTATTGCTTTATGAAATGTGGGGAAAATGGCAAAAGGATACATGTGTCTCTTTGCATTTGAAACATGAATGTATCAAGTTCCTCCTCTGACACTTGTTGATCATACTATTGTTTAATTATGTATCGTGATGAAAATGTACCATCAACTCTCTTAATTTATATTTTAACTCTAAAAATTCAACTAAATACGAGCAATATTTTGGCCCAAATATCAATTATGCTCCATAGTATGAAGTATTTAAGCACACAATAACTTAAGCAATTTCTTAAATACTTTATGTGCATATAAATAAAAAGGAGTAGCGATAGAGGAATGTGAAACCATTTAATAGTTGCCTAGTCCAAATGGGTGTCCACTCCATTTCCATAGACTACTCGAGAGTTATGCCTAATCAACTATATTTGAAGTCTCGAACAAATATTGGTTTGTAATGGAGCCAACATTCATTTATAAACACGGCGCACTCTTTTACAAAGAAATGCTCTCATAGATTGATCTCTCAAGAATTTGATTGCAAAGTGTATATGATAGGGAAATTGCAAGTACTAGTAGTGTACAAAAACAAAAAATTGTTGGCAAAAAAAAGTCACCGGTCAACCAATTTTCCTACTTCTGACCAAAAAAAAAAGAACCAATTTTCCTACGAGTCATTGACACTTCCGTGAAATATGCTTCTAATGAATTTTGTGTTCCAAAAATAATGTGAATAATTTACTTAATTAAATGGAATGTAATACATGGATGAAATGATTATACATATGGGACCTTCGTGGGACCTTACATTCATGTACATTTAAGTTAAGACAGATGGAGGTCCCACCCATGAAATATAACAACATGTGAATGGAAGTGCTGTCCATTGATTCAAATTTTGTTGTTACTTCACTCCTCTTTCTGGTGCGTGGAGAGTGGAGTGTCGGTGTATTGTCAACTTTCTCAATCAAACAGCCTTTGTCCTATTGTGATGTGGGAGAATATAATTTGGGACACAGGCCAACGTTACTCAATTTTACTGAAGTTTCTATAAATAAGACCGAGGAAAAGAGCTAAACAAAGAATGTTAATGGAGATATCTAATAGTGAAGTATACAATGAAAGAAAGGAAAGAGATGTGACAAAAAAAAGAAGAAAAATGGGGAAAAAAGAAAGAAAGAAAGGAGACTTTCAACACACAATGCTGAACCATACCTCATAAATGCCAATTGTTATGTTGAGATGAGAGGATTTCCGCCGTTGAATTTGAGCCGGTTGCAATTAATTGTGTATAAGGTTTGACATTCCACCGGCTGTATAATGGAAGGGAAATTTACAATACTATACACACTAGAAATTGGACGTCCAACACAATAAAAGTCATATTTAACGACGTTTTTACGACGTCAAGTTCTTGATTACGGGGGAGAATTGCAAACCTTTATCAACCGTCATGAATAATAATAATAATAATGACATATAAACTTGCGGCCTTGGGCTATTGATTAGGATTGAACATTGTAGACCTTTAAACGCCGGAGCACAGAGCTAAAGTTGACATGGGGGTCTTCTAAAACAAGCAGGTACAACCGACATTGCACATGGGATGTGACGTTGGAGCTGCGACAATGTACAGGACGACATTATGTTTGATTGAATTGTTCGGCCTCTAGCTTCTCAGAGGAACACGGGATTGTTACCGATTTTTGTATTGGGTCAACGATACAATATTTACCTAATACCCGATTCCGACACTTTTAAAAGCCTTTCTTTCCCTTAGCCAGTCAATTAACCAATCAGAAATCTAGCTATTAATCAGGATCGTAGGAAATTATAGTCATAGAAATTATTTGTCATATTCATTAATAATTCAGTTAACTATAAATCAACATTAAATAAATGTTTGTATTGATCATACGTCTAACCAATGCGTTAAGTGCAATTTTCAATGAAGGAAAGTTTCACTCGTCAATCATTAACTTTTTTGGGCGCACATACCATAATATTACTAAAAGACTTTATAATATTCCATGTTTTAGGGTGAGGCGTTCTTTTTTACCCTTTCAAAATCCTTTAAAAATGCTTGAGAACAACAAAATATAAGTTTAAATTATAAATAACATATTTGAGTGAGCTTTATAATTATCAAATGTGAATTGGGGTCAACATAGACCTCTTTCTATAATTATTTAGAAAAGTTGCGAAAACTTATTTTATGTGAATATAACGTGTAAGTCTTTCAAAGTCGCTTCCATCAAAATCACCTGTCAAAAGAGTCATGCAACTTTGATGTCAAAGGACACTACTTGAAATTATCAAGGTCATGGCTAGAATCTTCTATACATCACATTTGTAAGTAACAGACAAATATGGTGCGTGAATGCATTTGGATCGATGTAGGCAAAGTTAGAGTGTATGCGGAATAAGAGAGAGAAGAAGATTTGCAAATCTGGCATGTGAATGTGCTTGGATCGATGCAGCTAAAGTTAGAGCATGCTTGGAAAACAAATATTGAAACAATTCTTAAGATTACATGGTTTATACAAACACATTTGTGCCAACTGACATGCTTTTCCTCTCTAATTGCATTCTGTTTACAAGCAGAACTATACCTTCCATCATAGCAGTAATGACTGGGTGCAGGAAAAGGAATCCCACATAAAGCAGCCAGCACTTGCAGCAATCATCAGATCAAGAGATGGACCTGAACCGTAGACAATTTCTTGTTAGATATTTATCAAGCAAAGGGCCATAAGATGCCAAGGTCAAACCATAAAAAAATGTACTCTCCACTACTCAATGTATAGTTCACTTGCCTGGCTATTTTACACAGCTTCAACACTTATTTAGCTACAGAAAGAGTCAGTGCGCAAGTTTAAAGACTAGAAACTCTTCCCTTTTAGTTAATGAATTTCAATCCAAGATGTTCACAAGTAATGGATTTCAAGAAGATGCTTGAAATTATACGTCTGGATACGAGTATTATTCCATTCCAGCCTGCCTGCTTCTTAGGCAGACCCACCTTTAGCTCCATGCACACTAGATCTTTTCCAAAAGGAAGCATCACGCTTCTGCTAAATTTGTTCTATTAGTTCTCTTGGGCGAGATGAAAATATCGCAGCAATAGTTTGCAATTCTGTGTATTACAATGCTAATAAGTCTGTATTTGACCAGCATGATAAATTCATTAGCAGTCCAATGACCCGATTGCAGTCAATAGTTATAGAGTAGTTAGGAGTATTAAATTAATTAAAGTGAAATTTACTGCGACAGCTTCTCCACCAACAATTACAGAGTATGGTACGATAGTAATTGCGTCTTTCTACTCCAAGTCAAGAATACAATTGGAATGCCAATTGCAGTCATCAAATTAAAAATTCAAAAAAAAAAACACTTTAACCTTCATAAGTCAAGCATGCAGTGGATCATCATCTGTTTGTTTTTGGTTTGAAATTAGGGAGAGGATCATGCATGTGGTATGTGCCTTTGTCCTGCTGTGACCTGAGACGAATTTAATGTGGGACACTAGCAAAATTTCAAAAACTTATAGAATTGCCAGACGATTATTGTTTTATGAAATGTGGGGAGAAGGGCAAAAGGATGCAGGTGCCTCTCTGCACTTGGTGCATAAATATGTCAGATTCCTCTGGCACACGTTCATCGTGTTGTAGCTAGTAATAACACTTAGAGGGGGGGTGAATAGGTGTAGAGGGATTTTCCGTGCAAGTATATATATAACTTTTACAATCTACAAATAGAAATTAAATAGAGAGAGTAGAGAAGATTGCAAACACGGTTTATAGTGGTTCGGCTTTAGACAAGCCTACGTCCACTCTTTAGGCGATTAGCCAATAGGCTGGATTTCACTATATGATCAAAGGTGATTACACACTCTTGAGTGTTAGCATTCGGTGATGATGAGTCTCATAGAGTCACTCTTCTTAGTAATTCACTAGGATCACTCAAATTCGCACTTCAGACAACTAATGAAGAACGTAATCGCACTTTGGAATATGTTTATCTTATCTATCTCCTAGGTCTCATCCTATCCTTATATACTCTACAAGCCACATTCGACCGTTGGCTCTTTCCTTGAGAGTTTAGTCTTCCATTTCCTGGACAGACTTTATAAGGCAAGTTTTTTGACCGTTGAGAGTAGATCAGATCCCCTTGGATTCTGTTCGTCCATACAATCAGAATCTGGGCTTCCATAAGTACTCCATTCTTCTTTGGAAGTTGTCCTTTAATTGATCCTGCCAATCAAATTAATATAACAGAATCAACATAAACAAAGTAAGTGAAATACTTGACTGTAGGTGATCTGATCTTGAAGTTTTATTCTGAGTCTGATTGACTAGTATTATAAGTCTGCTTAAGTTTTCCGTCTAGCACTGTCAGACTCAGAATCTACATCTCTTTGGGTCTTCCGTCTGGTACGGACAGACTCAAAAACACTTTATGTTTTTCTTTCTGCCACCAGCAGACTTAAAAACATACATCACCCTGTGGCTTATTCCTTCTGAAGATATGTATAAATACTTACATAAAATGATTTGTTAACATCAAAACTAGGAGTTTTCAACGATCTCCCCCTTTTTGATGGTGACAAAACTTTTTATGCTTCTTGCTTGTTGTCCCCTGCAAAATATGGTTAGGCAGAGCATACTTCCACATACAGTAAAATATAACAAGAATAATAATGCTCTTATCAATCCATATTAAACTAGTCAAACGATATCAGATGATTCATTTATGCATCTATGTTCAACACCACATCAACCAATATAGATCAACCACATTAACCAAGTAGCAAGCAGCGTTTACTCCCCCTTTTTGTCACTATCAGAAAGATAATATCCTGAAAGAAAAGCAAAGTCTGACAAAAAAACTTGACAAAAGTTCAAACAAAATAAACCAGAAAATGATTTCTTTAGGAAGATTTCTTTTTAGGGGTCTGAACAAGGGTGAAGTCCTCCATATTCGTAGCAGACTCCTCGATTCTGTTGAGACATTGATGAACTGTTTTCTCTAGAGTCTCCAGTCTGTTGTTGAGAGAGATTTCCATAGCAACTTGGCAATCTCTTATTTCCATAAGCAAAGCCAATATCTTCTAAGATTCGGCACGATCAGATGAAGTTGCAGGGATATCTTTTTCAACATTCAGGGATATCTTTTTCAACATTCAGAGACATAGGCTCCCCCTGAGTTGATGCTTCAGTCTGGCCTTGTTGTCCCAATTGACTTCTGTCTTCCTCAGCTTCAGGGATAGCACCCTCATTTGTTCTAAGTTCTTCTTCCTCTATTTCTTCTCCTTCTTCTGGTCCATCTTTGTCAGAATCAATTTCCTCTGGCTCAGACATTTCCACATTCTCATCAGGTTGAGTTGCTGCACTAGGAAGATTTTCTTCTGTCACTACTGGTGGAGGCAGTTCTGTTTCTATTTCTATCATTCTCTGTACAGTTTGACTCATTTTCACCAAAATTTCAGAAATAGTCTCCTCTTTATCATCTTCATCATGTAGCAACAGTTGTCTTCTCTTCTTAGAACTAGGTTCTACAGCAGCCATCTCCTTTCCCTTTCTCTTTGCTGTGGTTGATGCCTTAGCCAGTTCCTTCTCTTTTCGTCTCCATGTTTCTGCAACGTCCTTTAGCCTCATTTTGTTTATCATCTTAAGATCGATTATCATGATTGGAAGCTCTTTAGTGCAAAATCTGCTGGGTATATCGATATTGAGATGTTCAAAGATCCTGGTCACCAAAGCTCCATAGGGCAACTGTCCTTTATCTTTCGAAATTGTTTGATACATGTGCAAAAGAACAGTGTGAGGAAGTGAGAATAGAACTCCCTTCTCAATTGCCCACATTAGTTTGGCCTCGAATCTTGACACATCAGTCTTTGATGAAGTCTTGGGACGAATGCAGCTTATGATGATCTTATGCAATATAGTTCTTGCTGAAGTTAAAGAGGGATAAGTAATAGTAGGCCTAACAGACTTTGTAAGATACTTACAGACAGTCTCATAGGTGACTTCTATTGGCTTGAAGGGTCCCCTCTCAACTTTCATGATATCAGCCAGAACATCTATATTGACATCATAAAATCTATCATTCACACTGAATTGCATTCTATCTGGAGACAGAAATGTCAAATTGGAGTAAAAATATGCTATTAATTTTGGATAAACAACAGCAGAGTTAGTGCAAAATTGATCCATCTACAACATTTCAAAATGTTCTTGCAGATTTACATCAGTAGCATCCAAGAAATCAAAGTCCACAATCCCGTGATGCATAACTCCATGTTCCAACAATTTGTTATAGAAAGTCTTATGCTCTTTTGACCGGAATAATTTCCCTGTGGTATTCCTAGCCACTGCAGCAATTCCCATTCTGACTTCAAAATTCCTATAGATTCGTTCATCATCCTCCTTCTCACCCCAGACATTTTCCCTACTCCTACTCACTTCACTTTCCCGTGCTCTTCATCCAGAAGGTGGTTCTGTAGTTTGAACAGCTTGAACCAGACAAAGTTGATTCGCATACCCTTTTTGTCGCAAGAGGTAGAGTTTCATATCCTCATTAGCATTTCTTCGCACTAAGCGTTGATACATTCTTATAACAGAATGAGGGTTTTCTGGTTTAGGCAAGGTTAATCTAGACGTACCTTTTCTGGAGACATTTCTCCACTCAGAATCTGTTGGGGAATTTCTCTGAGGCTCCATATTTTCATTTGCATCCCTTTGAGCCGATGTATTTTGAGATTGTCCTTGGGAATCGTCAGAGGTTTGCATCAGATCGAAATGTGTCTGTCCTCCCTCTACATTCATTGATCCTCTACCAGCAATCCTGTTGGATCTTCTTTTGAGAGATGGAGACACAGACCTTGATCTGGACATAGAGGATCTCGAAGCCATTGTTCAGAGAAGATAGTTTTGATTTAGAGAGAAAGATTAGTTTTTTAGGGTTTCTGGAAGAAGGTTTCTGAAGAATGTCGTGTAAAACTCGTTCTCTTTAGGGGTTATAGACTATTCGAAGATGAAAAGACGCGACTTTTGACTAAAAATAGCAGTTATTCAAAAATTATTAAAATTGACGGAAATAGATGCAGATAACTTAGGCATGTACCGAAATTATGCAAATCAATTATTTTGCTAATAATAACTTACCACGATTAATCATATAACACAATAACTTACGTGCCAAAAAATTAAATTTAAAAATACCATCAAGTCCTTCAAGGTGCTACCTAGAAGATTAGTCCAATTGCTTCTCCCAAACTATATCCTGTCTTCATGCAAAAGGATTAATGATATTTAATCTGCTACATATTGAATCAAATGTACCTTTGTCCAGCGGCTTTGTAAAGATATCTACCAATTGATTTTTTGAGTCGATACATTCCACAAATATATCCCCATTTTGTACGTGATCTCTAATAAAATGATGCTTGATTTCAATGTGCTTTGCCCTGGAATGTAGGATCGGGTTCTTGGTGAGATTTTTGGCACTTGTATTGTTACACCTTATTTCAGTACAGGTTTCTTCCTTTCCATAGTCCCTCAGTTGTTGTTTCATCCATAAAATCTGTGAACAGCAGCTTCCAAGGGTAACGTATTTTGCTTCTGCAATTGATAGAGCTACAGTATTCTGCTTTTTGGAGGACCATGACACTAGCATCTGTCCTAGTAGTTGACATGTTCTAGATGTGCTCTTTCTATCCACTTTACATCCTGCTAGGTCAGCATCTGAGTAGCCAAGGAGAGTAAAGTCTGTTCCCTTAGGATACCACAGACCTAAAAGTGGATAAGTAACTATGTACTTTATTATACGCTTCACTGCTGTAAGATGAGATTCTCTAGGGTCTGCTTGGAATCGAGCACATAAATACACACTGTATATATATCTGGTCTAGATGCAGTAAGATAGAGAAGAGACCCAATTATGCTTCTATAGGTCTTTTGGTTAACTTTCTTCCTTGATTCATCCTGATCAAGTTTGATGGAGGTTGATATAGGAGTTTCAGTCTTCTTGCAATTCTCCATTCCAAACTTCTTGATCAAGTCTTTGATATATTTTTCTTGATAAATGAAAGTCCCATGTTTTGATTGGTTGATCTGAAGTCCTAGGAAGAATGTTAGTTCTCCCATCATGCTCATCTCAAATTCCTCCTGCATAGACTTTGAGAAGTTCTTGCCCAAATGTTCATTAGAAGAACCAAAGATAATATCATCTACATAAATTTGTACTAGTAGAATATCCTTACCTTCCTTCTTAATAAATAGAGTTGTATCAACCATACCTTTCTTGAATTTGTTGTCTAGTAGAAACTTACTTAGTCGTTCATATCAGGCTCGAGGTGCTTGTTTCAGACCATACAGAACCTTCTTCAGTCTGTATACGTGATCTGGCTTTCTTGGTTCCTTAAAACCAAAAGGTTATTCTACATAGACTTCTTCTTTGATAAATCCATTCAGAAAGGCGCTCTTTACATCCATCTGAAATAGCTTGAAGTTTTGATAGCAAGCATAGGCAAGTAATAGTCTGATAGCTTCCAATCTTGCTACTGGTGCATAGGTTTCATCATAGTCTATTCCTTCTGATAGTGAATAGCCTTTGGCTACAAGTCTTGCCTTGTTTCTGGTCACCTTACCATGTTCATTCACTTTATTTCTGAAGACCCACTTAGTACCTATGATGGTTCTTCCTTTGGGTTTGGGAACCAATTCCCACACATCATTCATTTTAAACTGCTGGAGTTCTTCTTGCATTGCTTCTATTAAGCTTTCATTTGTAAGGGCCTCGTCTATTCCTTTGGGTTCAATCTCAGAGATGAGTGCCACAATACTTGTTTCTTTTTTGTTCTTTGATCTGGTTCGAATTCCTTCACTGATATTTCCAATGATTAGCTCTTAAGGGTGACTGGACTTATGCTTCCAGTTTTTTCTCTATACTACACTGTCATCAGCATCTTCTGGTAATTGAGTAGTGTCCAGCTGAGTGATTCTTTGTTCTTGAGTTCCCTCAGAGTCTATTTTCTGTGAAGAGTCAGCTTCTTTTTTGAGAGTTGAATTTTCAGAAGCAGCAGTTGGTTCTGGATCTTCAATTTCCGTTATGCTCTTGTTGGAGGCATCTTGCTCTAGGAACTTCATATTCATAGATTCTTCCACTGTCTGAGTGTTCTTGTTGAACACTCAGTGTGCTTTACTTGTGGTTGAATATCCTAGAAATATACCTTCATCTAATCTTTCCTCAAATTTGCTTGGAAGATTGTTAGCATTTTTAAGAATGAAACATTGACAACCGAAAATTTTAAAATAGGAAACAATTGGTTTTCTTCCTTTGAAAATCTCATAGGGAATTTTCTCAAGAATTGGTCTCAGAAAAACTCTGTTAATGATATAACAAGACGTGGAAACTGCTTCTGCCCAGAAACGAGTTGCCACCTTACTTTCAATAAGCAGAGTTCTGGTTGTTTCTTGCAATCCATTTTGTTCTGGAGTGCAGGGAGAGGAGAACGTATGCTGAATACCATTTTCATTACAAAAGTCTGCAAAGTTCTGATTTTCAAACTCTCCTCCATGATCTGTTTTAATATTGGAAATAGAATAACCTTTCTCATTTTGAACCCCTTTTGCAAATATCGAGAAATAAGAAAAGGTTTCACTTTTATTGGTAAGAAATAATACCCATATAAAACGAGAGTAGTCATCTATAATTACCAAACAATATTTCTTACCTCCAATGCTTTGAGTTCTAGTTGGGCCAAACAGATCCATATGAAGCAGTTGCAATACACGTTTAGTAGAAACTTGATTCATAGATTTGAAGGAATTTCTAACCTGTTTTTCCAGAGTGCATGCGGAACAAAGATCTGCCTTCTTATAGGTTAATGAGGGCAAGCCACGAACAAGCTTTTTGCTGTGTAGCTTAGAGATTTGATTCATGGTGACATGTCCAAGTTTGCGATGCTAGAGATTTGCCTCATCATGGATTGAAATTGGACATTTGGCAGTGTCTTCATTTATGTCCAGAAGATAGATGTTCCCATGTCTTCGTCCAATTAATGACTGAGAAGAATCATTGCTAGTTCCAAAACATAAATTTTCTTTGAAGTTAATTCTGAACCCAGCATCACATAACTGGCTAATGCTAAGAAGATTGTAGTTCAGTCCCTTAACCAGAGATACATTGTTGGTAATTAAACTACCAATCTTGACTGTTCTTGATCCAACAATGTTTCCCTTGGTGTTTCCTCCAAAAGAGACTGTCCCTCCTTTAACATTTTCTAAAACAACAAACATTATTGAATCTCCGGTTATATGTCTTGAACATCCACTGTCCAAATACCATTTCTTCTTGCTCTTGAAACTTACCTGCAATCAACATGCATATTCACTTCTTCTTTGGTATCCAGATTTTCTTGGGTCCTTTGGTGTTAGTATATGCTTTGTCTATCCATTTCTTTTGAATAGATCTCTAGACTTTAGGACATTTGTTTTCAAAATGTTCTTTTTCTGCACAATTAGAGCATTTGAGATGATCTCGACCTTTGTAAAAGTCTTTTTGAAATGATTTTTATAGGCTTATCGAGGAGGTCTCTTTCTAATTCTCTCCTTGACTTTAGGAAAATCAATTAAAGAATCACTTTCCTTATAAAACCCAAGTTCTGACTTATCATAATAAGGATTCTGAATGGAAAGTATATGCTGCAGGGTTTTTGATCCTTTGGAAAACTTTGTAGTAATGTTCAAAACTTCCTTTTTGAGAGTTTCATTTTCATTTTGCAAAGAGTTTCTATTCTCTTTTTTCTCTGAAATTTCCTTTTTGTGAGATTCATTTTCATTTAAGAGAAATTCTCAATTTTCCTTTATTTCTGAAAATTCCTTTTTGAGATCATCAAATTTTCCATTTAAAGAGTGATTCATTTTATTCAACTTGTGATTTTCCTTTTTTAATCTAGAAATTTTTTTCAGAGTAGATTTTAAATTTAAACATAGCTCATTTATATAATCTGAAACTTCTGTAGGAATATCAGAATGACTAACCTCAAATTCTTTGTCTGAGTCTGAGTCTGAGTCTAATTATGTATCTACTCTAGAGTCTGAATCTGAGTGTGCCGTTAGATAGATGTTGCCATATTCATTTTCACTGTCTTCAACCTCAGTGTCACTCCAAGTTTCAGCTTTCAGGGCTTTCTTGTACTTTTCATATTTCCCTTTGTTTTTCTTGAGTTTAGGATAGTTCTGTTTTATGTGACCTTTCTTTTTGCATTCGAAACAGACAACATCTTTGACATATTCTTCCTCATCCTCTATCTTTCGTTGTCCAGTTTGCCTGTTTAGCTTCTTATTGTAGAACTTCTTGCCTTTCTTGTTTAGCTTCTTTACCTTTCTGATTAGCAGTGCGAGTTCTTCGTCGTCCAGCTTGTCCTCAGAATCTGTATCATTAGAATCGACATTAGACTTAAGAGCAATGATTTTCTTACCTCTGGATTCCACTTCTTCGTTCATTTGTTTTGTTTCATAAGATTACAGAGTACCAACAAGCTCATCGACTGTCAGTGGTGAAATATGCAAAGTTTCTCTAATAGAGGTCTTCACATTATTCCACTCTTTTGATAGTTCTCTTAAAAGCTTGTTAACTATCATAGGACCAGGAATAGGCTGTCCTTGGTATGCTAGTCTATTTACAATTTCTGTAAATCGACTGAACATGTCTCCTATTGACTCTCCCTGCTTCATCTTGAAGGATTCATATTGACCAAGTAAAATATTTACTTTGGTCTCTTTAACACGATCAGTTCCTTCATAGGTTACGTTCAGTCTATCCCATACTTTCTTTGCTGTATCACAAGAAGATATTCGATTATATTCATTAGGTGATAAAGCACAGTAAAGGGAGTAGATGGCCTTAGCATCAAGAGTTTGTCTCTTGGTCAATTCTTTTGGAGAAGTGGTAGCTAATGTTTTTGTTGCTTTCCCATCATCTTTCTTTGAGGATTCTTTGATTTCTGCATTTGGATCAACCCCTCTTGCAACTACATCCCATTCCAGTGGATCCTTTGATCTGAGGAAGGCCTTCATCTTGTTCTTCCATATATTGTACTCTTTACCATCAAAGTAGGGTGGTCAAGTATTGCTCTGTCCCTCGATCAGTCCTGGTGTAAGAATACTAGCCATAGAGGATCTTTAACTCTGAAATAATAGACACTTCAAAATACTGAGCACAAGGTTCTAATACCAATTGTTGTAGCTAGTAATAACACCTAGAGGGGGGTGAATAGGTATAGAGGGATTTTCCGTGCAAGTATATATATAACTTTTGCAATCTACAAATAGAAATTAAATAGAGAGAGTAGAGAAGATTGCAAACACGGTTTATAGTGGTTCGGCTTTAGACAAGCCTACGTCCACTCTTCAGGCGATCAGCCAATAGGCTGGATTTCACTATATGATCAAAGGTGATTACACACTCTTGAGTCTTAGCACCCGGTGATGATGAGTCTCACAGAGTCACTCTTCTTGGTAATTTACTAGGATCACTCAAATTCGCACTTTAGACAACTGATGAAGAACAGAATCGCACTTTGGAATATGTTTATCCTATCTATCTCCTAGGTCTCATCCTATCTTTATATACTCTCCAAGCCACACTCGACCGTTGGCTCTTTCCTTGAGAGTTTAGTCTTCCCTTTCCTGGACAGACTTTATAAGGCAAGTCTTTTTGACCGTTGAGAGTAGATTAGATCCTCTTAGATTCTGTTCGCCCATACAATCAGAATCCGGGCTTCCATAAGTACTCAATTCTTCTTTGGAAGTTGTCCTTTAATTAATCCTGCCAATCAAATTAATATAATAGAATCAACATAAATAAAGTAAGTGAAATACTTGACCGTTGGTAATCTGATCCTGAAGTTTCATTCTGAGTCTGATTGACTAGTATTCTGAGTCTGCTTAAGTTTTCCATCTGGCACTGTCAGACTTAGAATCTGCGTCTCTTTGGGTCTTCCATCTGGTACGGACAAACTCAGAAACACTTTATGTTTTTCTTTTTGCCACCAGCTGACTTAAAAACATACACCACTCTGTAGCTTATTCCTTCTGAAGATATGTATAAATACTTACATAAAATGATTTGTTAACATCAAAACTAGGAGTTTTCAACACATCGTACTTTTGTTTAATTATGTCTTGTCATGAAAATGCATCACCAACTCTTTTAATTTATCAACATGCAATGCCATCATATTTAGCTTGAAAAATTTAAGTAAACACAAACAATTTTTGGCCCAAACATGAAAAGTGCTCCATAGTAACAAATATCTATACACAAATATAAGCTAAGCAATTTATTAAACAAGTTATATGCATAAAAATAAAAAGGAGTAGCAATAGAGGAATGCAAAATTGTTTTATAGTGGTCCATGCCAAATGGGGTGCCATTCCATTTTCAAAGATTGTTCAAGAGTTATGTCTAATCAACGATACTTGAAGCCTATTATGAAGCTAACAATCATTTATAAACATGCACACTCATTTATAGAGAAATGCTCTTACAAGATTGATTTCAGAAGATTTTGATTGCAAAGTGTATACAAGAGGGTTGAGATTTACCCAAGAAAATGGTTGAGAGTTATTCATCCACACACGGTCATATTTATGCAACAATTAACCCCCTTTTGTGGGATCTAAAAGCTTGGTTAATATAATGAAAGTAGAGTTTGCTTTCAGTAGGGACGTCAAGATGGGTCATGGACTCATTTTGTGAGTCATATTCTATCTTAATGGGTCGAAAATTGGTCAGAATGTGTGACCTATTTTCGACCCAACTATAGAACGTATAAGTCATTTTCGACCCATTTCGACCCATTTTCAACCCAACTGTAAAACATGTTTTTTTTTTTTGAATCATTTTCAAGTTCGATGAGTGGTGGTGACCGACCAGTGACTGCGATACTCCGCTGCTCACCTCCACCCATCTCAATTTATAGGTTTTTTACAAAGATATATTTAATTGGTGAAATTCTTTAAAAATATTTCAATTTATAGGTTTTTTACATTTTTTATTTTATTTACTATTTTTTAATTTTCTTAATTTGATTTGAAGTTTTATTCATTTAGCATAGATCTTAGAGTGAGTTTGGGTTTCTTTACAATAATAATGACTTTTAGAAATACGAGTCGGGTTGGGTAGAAGTCGGGTATGGGTCGGGTTGGGTATGGGTCACTAGATCTACATTATATAAATATGGGTCAAAACGGGTTAAATGGGTCAATATGGGTCGGATCATTTTCGACCCAACCCAAACCTGATCGATCCACCCATTTGACGGGTCTAGCTTCAAGGAATGTCGATTGAGGATTGACCGAGGCATTACTCAATTTGCCTAAGTTATCTATAGATAAGACCAAGAAAATAGAGCTAAATAAAGGATGTTGATGAAGATATCTAATAGAGAAGAATACATATAAAAGAAAGGAGAGCAATGTACAAAAAAAAACAAGGAAAAAAGAATGGAGACTTTTTAGGTACGATGTTTTACGTAAGGGTTTTTTTTTTGGACAAAAGTATCCATATTTAGGCCACTGAAAAAATCACATGCTTGCTAGTTAGCAAACATTTGGCCAATTGGTGAGTTCAGGTCCTCATGTGTGACTGATTTAGTCATTTTAAATCATTATTTGAAATAAAGCATACTTTTTTTATTTATGAAATGACTCTACAATATGCTCTTTTTTAGAATATTCCCAAATAATAACTATCAAGCCTTTCTGTCAATAACCAAAAAGAATAAAAAGAATAAAAAACTGTAATGGAAATGAACCAGATTCAAGCCTTGAATTTCGTCTAGATATGAGCATTTAGAAGGAACAGGTGGTGGGGGCCACCTGCCCATCAAAATCAACTTTAATAATTTTTCTTTTTAGAGCGAAGTTGCATGGAGGGAAGCCAGCACGAAAGTGAAGAGCAAATATTTCCTTGCACTTTTGACTAAAGAAAAAAAAAAGATAGAGAAAAAAAGATGAGATATCATCAAATCACATGGAACATCCAACATTAGTGAAGGCTTTACATTTTTAAAGTAAGGGTGATTGATTCTAGATTCGGTCTGAGTATGTTTAAGAACTAGGAATCGGACTAGGACGATCAGTTCCTAATTTTTGGGACTGTGGACCGCACTAACTAGTCTTGAAATTGGAGATTGACCAGACCGACTGGTTCAATCTAGTTCCAATGAATTAAGCTATTTATTGTCATTACATTGAAAAAAAATACATCCATGTGGGTTTTCAAAAATATATATATCTTAATTCAAACACGTATTATTAGAGAAGCAAAGAAAGAAGAACCCCAAATCAGCAAAATTTCAATTTACACTTTTGCCTTGGTTTTGCTTAGATTAGGGTTAGCAAGAGGAAAAGAAAAGGAATTGGAAAAGTAAAGTAATGACAAAATTTAGATGGTTGTTTTATTTTTATTTTTATTTTGATCTAGTAAATTTAGAAAGTTGTTCAAAAATTAAAAAAAATAAATAAAAATGATCGGTTTGGTCCTATCGGTCCAATCAGTCCAACTCCTATCTTGAAATTGGGAACTAGACCAATCGGCCACTAGTTTCAAAAATAGGAATCGGGAATTGGACCAACACCCTTTAGGATCGCTTAGAACTGATTGGTCCGGTCTAGTCCGATCCTATCCCAGTTCGGGTGATTCCCATTGCACACTCCTATTTTAAAGTACCATTCTTCATTAGAGTCCAAACGCAAAAAATCCTCTTTTAAACTAAATAATTTGAATATGTATCATTCATACCTAGATAAAGTCTTTCTTATTTGTTGGCATGAAGTATCCAATTGATTGGGAAATGACCTGCACCTTGATTTGACTGGGATCCACATCACTAAGCAAGTGCACCTAAGCCCGTTCATTCAGGATGATATCCCAGGAGAGCTCAACCAAGGATTCCCAAGAAAAGCATCCAATGAAAAAGACCCCATCCGAGCAAAAGATCCTTAGTTAGTAATAGAAAATAAACCATTGAGACAAAGATTAATCATTTAAAGGTATTCTTCTAGAAAATTTCTCATTTCTTTGAATTTATACATTAGCACCAATTGCATTATTTTCAATTGGATAAAAGGGTTGATCTAACTTTGCCTACATCAATCCAAATGCATTCATGCACCATATTTGTCTGTTACTTACAGATGCAATATATGGAAGATTCTAGCCATGAGCTTGATAATTTCAAGTAGTGTCCTTTGACATCAAAGTCGCATGACTTTTGATATGTTATTTTGACGAAAGCAACTTTGAAAGACTTGCACGTTATATTTTTTGCAACTATCCTAAATAATTATAGAACTAGGTCTATGTTGACCCCAATTCACATTTGATAATTTTAAACCTCACTCAACTATGTTATTTATAATTTAAACTTATATTTTGTTTTTTTTTTTGTTTTGTTTTTTTTTTTTTGGTGCTAGAGGAACCACCTCAGCCAGTAGCCGAAGCGTAAACCCCCAGGCGCTACGTAAGCAGGAGGACCCACCACCCTCGGTAGCACACTTAAGACACCTAGCGCCTCCCTTGAGTTTGAACCCCTCACCTCATTGCAAAGGATCATCAAGGCCCTATCCAGCGGAGCCACCACGGCCGGTGGTAAAACTTATATTTTGTTGTTCTCGAGTATTTGTAAAAGATTTTGAAAGGGTAAAAAAAGACTACCTTACTCTAAAACATGGAATATTATAAAGCCTTTTAGTAATATTATGGTGTGTGCACCTGAAAAAGTTAATGATTGACGAGTGAAACTTTTCTTCATTGAAAATAGCACTTAACGCATTAGGTAGATGTATGATCAATACAAACATTTATTTAATGTTGATTTATAGTTAACTGAATTATTAATGAATATGACAAATAATTTCTATGACTATTATTTTGTACATTCCTGATTGGAGGCTAGATTTCTGATTGGTTAATTGCCTTGCTAAGGGAAAGAAAGCCTTTTAAAAGTGTCGGAATCGGTATTAGGTAAATATTGTATCGTTAACCCAATACAAAAATCGATAACAATCCCGTGTTCCTCTGAGAAGCTAAAGGCCAAACAATTCAATCAAACATAATGTCGTCCTGTACATTGTTGCAGTTCCAACTTCACATCCCATGTGCAATATCAGTTGTACCTAATTGTTTTACAAGGTCCCCACGCCAACTTTAGCTCTGTGCTTCGGTATTTAAAGGTCTACGATGTTCAATCGTAATCAATAGCCTATGGCCGGGCTCTTTCTTTTTTGCCATTAAGCTTGCGCTTTTGTTTGTTGCTCTGACTTTCTCCCAAAGTTAGCTCTCTCTACCTTTTGCGTAGCTCCTCCCACCACTTGAAAACCCTTGCAAAATCCCCTAGCTCCCTCCCCTGTTCGCTGCGATCATCCCTTGAGCTTGGCAATTATGTTCACCCTCGGCGACAAGTCATCACGGGTAAGATACGGCACCCTTATCCCTGTGGGAAACCCTCAACTTGGTGACTGCCCCCTTCTCCTACACATGATCTAATCCAGTTCCACCGAGGCCAATTATCATGAGAAACGACCCAAGCTCCACCACATTCAGCCCCTCTTCAACTCCTTCGGTGCGTTTAGGCCACACAAGCTGCAAATCCAGGTGCGCCAGATTGCCTCTGCCGCCCGTATTTTATTGACAAAGCTGGGACCGTGTGGGCAATCGTCTTTCGGGGTAGTCGTCTACTCATGGAAGAGGACAATGGAGCCTCAGCACGTCTGGAAAACTTGTGCAATAAACTTGGTAAGCTAGTCCACAAACAAGAAATTGTCATTTGGGATGAGGAAATCTCAGCGGAAAATCTATTGGAATGCAAAGTCTCTGTTATGGGACAACTATATCAAAACCCAATTATAAACATCCCCGCTCTTCTGGTATCTTTGAAAAAAGCTTGGAGACTTGATAATATTACCATGAAGCCACTAGAAAATGGGGTATTCTGCTTCACCTTTAACACTGAAGAAGACAAATAAAGAGTTCTCCAAGGGGGCCCATGGTGCTTCTCCAATCATCTCCTTGTCTTGAAAGAATGGGAACCGGATACCCCACCCCACTACTATGATTTCACAAAGCGCGCCTTTTGGGTGCGAATAATGGGTCTCCCCCCGGAATGGAAGTCTGAAGGAATAGTTCGGAAAATTGCTCGCACTATGGGTAATGTTCTAGTTGTGAAAATGGAAGATAAAGGACCCATAGCTTAGCGTGTTGGCAAAGCTAGAGTAGAGCTCGACGTCCAAAAGGAACTGTTAGTGGGGCAAGCTACTATCCACGGAGGCAAGAGGATCTAGCTGGACTTTAAATATGAAAGGTTACCGTTCTATTGCTACGCATGCGGGAAGCTAGGCAATTATGCTAGCCATTATAAAGAGCTCCCCTACGAAGAGGCAAAGTACCAAACGAAGCAGGTCAGCTGCTATGGAAATTGGCTGAGAGCAGAAGTAAATGAACACAGTCCTTTTTGGGATGTGTTTTATGAGAAGCAGGCCATTGAATAGGGGGCTGACCCCTCAGAGATGTTCCCTGAACTGATAGCTCACCCCTTGGCTATCACAATATCGGAGGAGACAAGTACTTTCAACTGTCTTGACCCTAACAACACTCCTTCGAGGAGGGAGGAACTCCTACAGCTAACCGTGAGCAGCAAAAGAGACATAGAGCCAAAGAATCCCACCCCAGAACAAAATGCTCTACAGTCCCATGAGCTGCCTAAAGGACTCAATGAATCGGCTCTTAAAAAGAAGGACTGTAAGGGCCTAAAAACAACATCAACTAAGAAACAACGATGCTACAGTCCCTATAAACCAACATCATCTTCCTCGGATTGGCTAGATGAATCAAAACTTATGGAGACACCTATCCGTGTGTCTAAGGATTCTACTGAATGGGCTTTGGTGGCTAGCCCTAATAAGCCACCCCGGGAAAAATGAATGTTCTTTGTTGGAACTGTCAAGGGTTGGGTACACCCTTGACGGTTCACGAATTGAGAGCCTTTGTGGCTCTCCATAGACCCGTTGTGGTTTTCCTGATGGAGACCAAAAATCAGGAACCTTTCCTCCATCATATACAAAGAAGACTGAATTTCCCACATTGTGAGGTGGTTAATCCTAGAGGAACGGCTGGTGGACTGGCCATTTTTTGGGATGATAGCGTGGAACTATCATTTGAGTCACAATCGGAGCACTTCATGAATCTGATAAGCAAAGACCTAAGAAGTGGGAGGAGGATGAGACTCACCTTATTCATGCCCCCTATGTTTTTCAACATCGACTCGACCTCTGGGCTGAAATCCACAACATAGGCTCATCAAATCTACTGCCTTGGGCTTGTATGGGCAATTTTAATGAGGTGCTCTTTTGTTGGGAGAAGAGGGGGGCCTGTATTGTAGACAACGCCCGAATGACAGCCTTTCGAGACTTTATGAATGATTGTTCGCTTATGAATGTAGACAACAAAGGTTGCACACTTACTTGGTCCAATCAGAGGGAGGGAGAGGCTAACATAAAGGAAAGGCTAGACAGAGTGCTTTGCAATATAGAATGGCGACTTACCTACCTGGCCGCTAAAATATTTGCTCTCCCCGCCATTGGGTCCGACCATAGCCCATTACTTCTTTCCTTAGAAGTCAGTCCAGTGAAAAGGAAAAAGGCATTCAAATTTGAAGCTTTTTGGATTGAACATGAGGAGTGCCAAGAAATCATCAGCAAAGCTTGTAATTCAGTACCTCATGACGAGCGGTTGTTTTCCACCAAAGTGACCGCAATATCTAGAGCCATGGCAATATGGAGCAGAGCCACCTTCGCGAATAGATACTAGTAGGTCTCTAAACTGAAACAGGAATTGCAGGAATATATGAATGACAGCACCAGACCTTATGTGAAAGCCAAAATCCAGGGGTTGCAACATCAAATTGAAGTGCTATGGAGACAGGAGGAGATGTGTTGAGGACTATGCTCACGTATTAACTGGCTGAAGTGGGGTGATAAAAACACTAAATTCTTTCACACCACCATTGTTCAGCACAGGCAGCGAAACAGAATTTCCATGATCAAAGACTCAGATGAAAGGTGGATTTCTAACCCGAACCAAATTAAACAGGCTACTATGAATTTCTTTCGAGCACTTTTTCAAACTGAAGGACCAAGAGCATTTTCTCCTGTACTTGACTAGTGCATGAAAGTGGTAACGAACGACATGAACAAGGGTCTGCTGGCAACAATCACTGAAAATGAAATCCAACAAGCGACATTTCAATTGGAAGCTGAGAAAGCCCCGGGCCCAGACGGCCTAAATGGCTTATTCTATCAAAAACATTGGGAGCTACTGAAATCGAACATTATTAGGGTGGTCTAGGAATTTTTCAGAACTAGCTACATGCTGCCCACTCTTAACCAGACTTCCATCACCCTCATACCCAAAATCCAGCAACCCAAAAAGCTAGACCAGTTCTAACCAATCAGCCTATGCAATTTTGGATACAAAATTATAGCGAAGGTGATGGCAAATAGACTCAAACCACTACTCCTAGAAATCATTGCTAAAGAACAAAGTGCATTTGTAGGCGGGAGACAAATCCATGACAACATTTTTGTGGTCCAGGAGGTCCTACACCAGCTTAGGAAGAGGAAAAGAAAACGGAAATTTCAAGCAATCCTCAAATTAGACATGAAAAAAGCCTATGATCGGGTGGAATGCGACTTCCTTGAAGCTTGTCTACTGAAGGCTGGGTTTGTTGGCAGATGGGTGGGGTGGGTTATGTAGTGTGTTACTACAGTTTCCTTTAGTGTCAAGCTAAATGGGGAGTAGCTTCCATACTTTATGCCATCCTGTGGTATCTAGCAGGGGGACCCTCTGTCCCCCTACCTGTTTATATTGGTTGCTAACGTGCTATCCACACTAATGAAAAAGGCGGTGGAGGACGGCAGCATACTAGGCATCACCTTAAACCGATGGTGCCCCACTCTTTCCCACCTTCTATTCGCAGACGACTCTATCTTCTTTTTGGATGGGAAAGTATCAAAGTATCAAAGTGTCAAAGCCTAGCTGCCATCCTAAACCAATACTGTGTAGCCTCCGGACAAGCCATCAATCTCAACAAATCCGGGGTTATCTTAAGCAGAGATTGTCTTAATTCCCTTCAAAGGAATATGGCTAGAGAACTACAGGTGTCCATTATAGAAAAGACGAGGAAATACCTTGGCATCTCGTCAGATTGGGGAGTGTTGAAGAAGCAGATGTTCGCCTGGATTCTTAGCAGGGTCAGTTCTAAACTAGAAGGTTGGAAAGAACGATTATTTTCTAAAGTGGGGAAAGAAATTCTCATCAAAATAGTTGTGCAAGCGTTGCCACAATATGCAATGTTAGTTTTTAAAATCCCTGTCTCATTTTGTAAGGCCATCGAATAGAAAATAGCTCAATTCTGGTGGAAAACAAACACGAAGAAAGCTGGAATTTACTGGAAAAAATGGGAGGTACTCAAGGCAAAAAAGGAAGAGGGAGGATTAGGATTTCGAGACCTACATGCTTTCAATAATGCCATGCTGGCCAAATAGGCTTAGCGCCCGAACTCAAGTCCCAACTCTCCCTGGGGTCGTTTGTTCAAGGGCCTCTACTATCCACGATCGATTTTTGACATGTTGGCAAAGGACAGCAACCCTCTTGGGGCTGGCAAAGTTTGCTCATGGGTAGAGATTCCATATCCCCAGCCACGCAATGGATAGTCGGAGATGGAACCAAAATCAAGACAAGAGAGGACAGGTGGCTTCCTAGAGGAAGGGTCTGCGGGCCAGCAAAACACAACGAACCTCAGCTCCTAGCCGGGTTTATCACATCAGTCGAGGGTATATGGAACGAAAAAACACTTCTAGAGCATTTCGATGTGCAAATAGTTCAGGAAATTCTGAGTAATCCCCTCAACCCTCAACAAGAACTAGACCACATCATTTGGATAGGAACAAAGGCAGGCCAATACACCGTCAAGAGCGGCTATCACCTCATCCGAGACAGATCGGCTAAGAATATGCAAGGCAATGCTTCAACTTCATATTCTCCCCCTCGCCAACTCTGGAAAATGGTATGGCAACTACAAACCCCCCCCCCCCTCCAAAATCAAGCTATTCATGTGGCATCTATGCAACAACGCACTCCTAACTAAGGACAACCTGCATAGGTGAAAGATAATCCAAGACCCCCTTTGCCCCCTTTGCAATCAGCATAATGAAACTACAGAACACTTTTGCCTCCTATGCCCATGGACTAAATCTGTCTAGGCCAACCCAGCAATAGCGGTCAAGATAACAGCAAAGGGATTGAGCAAGATTGAGGAATGGCTGGCGGAGACTTAGAGGAAGAAAGACGCACCTGATCTGGCCATACTTGCGTCGGTTCTGTGGAGTGTTTGGAAAGCTCGCAATGTAGCAGTCTTCAACAAGCAAACACCACAGGCTAGTGAGGTGGTCGAATCCGCCCTTCTCAACCTCCAGAATTTCCACAAATGGAACAATTTAGCAAAACCTAGCAAACCCACCATAATCCCCCACAGTCGTTGGATCCCACCAACAAAGACAGTTACAAGATATACTCAGATGGGGCTTTCGCACCTGGAGACTCAACGGGGTCGATTGCCTGGATTTTCCGGG
This sequence comes from Corymbia citriodora subsp. variegata, assembly GCA_014858505.1. Classification (NCBI taxonomy): domain Eukaryota; kingdom Viridiplantae; phylum Streptophyta; class Magnoliopsida; order Myrtales; family Myrtaceae; genus Corymbia; species Corymbia citriodora. Next base: position 17,523,852 of record CM026414.1, read on the forward strand.
ATTCCACTGGTCAATTGATGCACGGTGACGCAAAATCAGTTCTGGCGGCCTCTGCTCTGCTCATTGAAGCGCTTGCCCTTGCTGATGCCCTCTGTTTTCTGTTCTGTAAACTGACGAGTGCTGTTTGGCCCATTGTTGTTGCTGCAGACTCCTCCAACGATGTCGTTGAGGTGGAGTCTGACTGCCAACTCCTTGTTGAAGCTGTCTCCAGCCCTAATCAACTCTCGTGGGAGGCCAATATCCCCATCAAGAAATGCCGAGCCATCCTATTGTGTATGCCTAAAGTTTGGGTTATTTTTTGTCGCAGGGAGGCCAATGTCGTAGTCGATTAGGTCGCTAGAACCCATCGGAAAAAGGGCCTACCTCCAAACTGGGTCTCATCTCCACCTTATCGCCTTTGGGACTTACTCTGTAATGAAGCCCAAATCCCGGGCCTTTCTTCGTCGATTTAAATTAATGAAGTGTTTGTTTCGACAAAAAAAAAAAAAATCAATAGCCTAAGGCCGCAAGTTTATATATTATTATTATTATTATTATTATTATTCATGACAGTTCACAAAGGTTTGCAATTCTCCCCCGTAATCAAGAACTTGACGTCGTTAAATATGACTTTTACTGTGTTGGACGTCCGATTGCTGGTGTGTATAGTATTGTAAATTTCCCTTCCATTATACAGCAGGTGGAATGTCGGACCTTATACACAATTGCAACCGGCTCAAATTCAACGGCGGAAATCCTCTCATCTCAACATAACAATTGGCATTTATGAGGTATGGTTCAGCATTGTGCGTTGAAAGTCTCCTTTCTTTCCCCCTTTTTCTTCTTTTTTTTTGTCACGTGTCTTTCCTTTCTTTCATTTGTATACTTCTCTATTAGATATCTCCATTAACATTCTTTGTTTAGCTCTTTTCCTCGGTCTTATTTATAGATACCTTCAGTAAAATTGAGTAACATCGACCTGTGTCCCGAATTATATTCTCCCACATCAAGATACCACAAAGGCTGTTTGATTGAGAAAGTTGACAATACACCGACACTCCACTCTCCACGCACCAGAAAGAGGAGTGAAGTAATGACAAAACTTGAATTAATGGACAGCACTTCTATCCACATGTTATATTCCATGGGTGGGACCTCCATCTGTCTTAACTCAAATGTACATGAATGTAAGGTTCCACGAAGGTCCGATACGTATAATCATTTCATCCATGTATTACATTCCACTTAATTAAGTAAATTATTCACATTATTTTTGGAACACAAAATTCAATGGAAGCATCTTTCACGAAAGTGTCAATGACTCGTAGGAAAATTGGTTGATCGATGACTTCTTTTTGCCAACAATTTTTTGTTTTTGTACACTACTAGTACTTGCAATTTCCCTCTCATATACACTTTGCAATCGAATTCTTGAGCGATCAATCTATGAGAGCATTTCTCTGTAAAAGAGTGCGTCGTGTTTATAAATGAATGTTGGCTCCATTACAAACCAATCTTTGTTCGAGACTTCCAATATAGTTGATTAGGCATAACTCTCGAGTAGTCTATGGAAATGGAGTGGGCACCCATTTGGACCAGACCACTATAAAATGGTTCCGCATTCCTCTATCACTACTCGTTTTTATTTATATGCACATAAAGTACTTAATAAATTGCTTAACCTATTGTGTGCTTAAATACTTCATACTATGGCATCATTAATATTTGGGCCGAAATATTGCTCGTCTTTAGTTGAATTTTTAGAGCTAAAATATAAATTAAGAGAGTTGATGTTACATTTTCATCACGATACATAATTAAACAATAGTATGATCAACAAGTGTTAGAGGAGGAACCTGATATATTCATGTTTCAAATACAAAGAGACACATGTATCTTTTTGCCATTTTCCCCACATTTCATAAAGCAATAGTTGTCAACAATTTTATAACCTTCTATAATGGAAATAGATCAAGTTTTTATCCAATTGAAAATAATGTAATTGGTTCTAATGTATAAATTCAAAGAAATGAGAAATTTTCTAGAAGAAGACCTTTAAATGATTAATTGATGTGTCAATATCTTATTTTCTATTGCTTTGGAGTGCAGGATCTTTTACTCGAGTGGGGCCTTTTTCCTTGGATGCTTTTCTTGGAAATCCACTTGCTTAGTGGTGTTACTCCCAGTCAAATCAAAGGGCAAATCATTTCCAAAACAATTGAATCCTTCTTGTGAAAGTTCTCAAGAAAGACTTCATCTCTAGGTGTGAAGAATGCACATTCGAATTATTTACTTCAAAAGAGGATTTTTGTGTTTGGACCTTAATGAAGAATGACGCTTTTGAAGTGTAAAGCGTCCACTAATGTTGGATGTTTTACGTGATATGACGATATCTCACTTTTTATTTTGTCTTATTTTCTTAGTCAAAAGCGCAAAGAAATAATTGCTCATAGCTTTCATGCTAGCTTCCCTCCACGCAACTTTGCTCTAGAAAGAAAAATTATTGAAGTTGATTTTGATCGGCAAGCGGCCCCATCACCTCGTTCCTTTTACATGCTCGTATCTAGGGTAAATCCAAGACTTGACTTCAGTGGTTCATTTTCATTTTTTTAATTACAGAAAAGAAAGGGCATTTAGTAGAATTATTTCATAAAAAACGGATAAAAAGTGAATATTATTGTAAATAATGATTTTGAATGACCCGGTCTTCCGCGAGGACTTGAATTCATTAACTGGCCAAATGTTTGCCATCTAGCGAGCTGTGATTTTTTCAACAGCCAAAATATGGATACTTTTGTCCAAAAGGAAAAACTCGAGTAAAAAATTACAAGCCCTAAAAAGAAAAAGGAAAAAAACTTAGATGCTTCTTCCTTCGTTTCTTCCCATGTTCTTCCTTTGCTTTTGATGATCGTTTCTTTCAAGAGAAGAAGACAAAGCTCGAACAATGACCACCTCTTCGTTAATCAAACGCTCACATGTAACAACAGGACAAAGGCTGTTCGACTGATAAAGCTGACAATGCACGGACGCTCCACTTTCCACGACCACATGCATGAATCCCTCCCTGATTTCAAACCAAACAGATCATGTTCCCACTGCATTCTTGACTTATGAAGGTTAAAGTGTTTTTTTCTTTTTAAATATGAATAGCAATCTGTGTCCCCATTGTATTCTTGACTTGGGCGGAAAGATGCAATTACTACCCCTAGCTACTCTATAATTGTCGGTGGGGGAGCTGTAGTAGTAAATTTCACTTTAGTGAATTTACTACTCCTAGCTACTCTATAATTGCTGACTTCAATCAGGTCATTGGACTACTAATGAATTTATCATACTGGTCAATTACGACTTATTAGCATTGTAATACACAGAATTGGGAACTACTGCTACGATATTTTCACCTTGCTCAAGAGAACTAATCGAACAAAATGAGCAAAAGCGAGATGCTTTCTTGTGGAAAAGCTCTACTATGCATGGAGGAAAAGGTGTGTCGACCTAAGAAGCAATCAAGTTTGGGGTTAAATGAAATTACTAGAATGGAATAATACTTGTATCACGATGCATAAGTTCGAGCATATTCTTGAAATCTAATTACTTGTGAAGAGCTTGGATTGAAATTCATAAACTAAAAGGGAAGAGTTTCTAGTCTTTGAAGTTGCGCTGTGACTCTTTCTATTGCCGAATAAGTGTTGAAGCTACGTAAAAAAGCCAGGCAACTAATGAACTATATACATCGAGTAGTGGACAGTACATTTTCTTATGGTTTGACCTTGGCATCTTATGGCCCTTTGCTTGATAAATATCCAACAAGTAACTGTCTATGGTTCTGGTCTATCTCTTGATCTTAATCAGCAGTTGTTTGGGGAGCATGGATTCAAAATATGATGATTTGCTGCAAGTGCAGGCTGCTTTATGTAGGATCCCTTTTCTGCATCTTGCCATTGCAGCTCTGATGAAAGGTATAGTTCTGCTTGAAAATGGAACGCAATTACAGAGGAGCAGCATTTTAGTTGGCATAAAGGTGTTTGGTATAACCCATGTAATCATAAGCATTGTTTTATAACCTAGCTGTTGAACTTGAACAAGTTGGGCCATATTTGTTACAAATGTGGAACCAACATATATAGATTTGAGCACACCCCCAACTGGGCATCAACTCTTTTAATTTATCAATCAAATGTCATGCCATGATATTTAGCTCAAAATATTCATATAAACACGAGCAATTTTTGGCTCAAAGATAGAATATGCTCTATAATATCAAGTATTTACGCACAAATACAAATTAAGCAATTTAGTAAACACATTATGTGCATATTAATAAAAGGATTAGCGATAGAAGAATGCAATATCAATTTAGAGCGATCCGGTCCAAATGGATGTCTATTCCATTTCGAGAGACTATCTTAAAGTTATGCCTAATCAACTATACTTGAAGCCTCGTACAAAAATTGGTTTGCAATGGAGCCAACATTCATTTAGAAACATGGCGCACTCTTTTACAAAGAAATGCTCTCACAAGATTGATCTCTCTAGAATTCGATTGCAAAGTGTATGCAAGAGGGATTTTGCAAGTATTAGTGTACATGACTACCCAAGGCGATGCGTTGTTCTATTTATAGGGGAAAAGAACAAAATCAACTGGCCATTAATAGATTGACCAAAAAAACCTAGCCGTTAATTGCAGTTTGCTTTTTTTTTGGTCGAACCGTTAATAGCACTTTAAGTGGCTAGAAATTCTACCGATGAGACTCCTGGGTATCTGGCCAAAAATCACCCGGACACCGCTGAATTGGGCGAACAGATCCAAAAAAACTGCAGGAGATGGATGTTTGGAGGTAGATTGGCCCGGTGTTCGGTCATCACTTTAGTAGAAAACGCCCAAATTTTATTTGAGTTCTGCAAAAGAAACAGACCGTGTTAATTATTTTGCGGCCAAATGGCATTGGGGCTTGTTTTCAGAAAGCTCGCCAAAGGAATAAAGAAAATAATATTCGATCGAAATCACGGCTTATTGCATCCTTCAAAGTGGGTCGTAGTCAAAATGAATGGAAAAGCTAAAGCCTTGATTTCGACCAACGCAAATTGTGTCTACCAAGCTGGACCTTCCATATGTACCATCTGTAAATAACAGACAAAGCGCATAGATTAACTCCTCTACTTATTTCCTTTTCTCCAAAAAAATAATAAAATAAAATAGAAAAAGAGAATTTCCAAATCTAGCTAAGTTAATGCAGCCTAAGTTAGTGCAGGCGAGGAAAATATAAATATTCACATCTCAACAAAATAATGTAAACATGCACGTGACTCCGTCATACCATTCCTAAACACAAGATGGGTACTTTAAAATATCAAAATCAATTACTAGGAAAAAAACAGAATTGTATTAGCCAACATTAAAAAATCTATTTCATAACTCATTTTTTGAGGACATGGCGGGTTGAATAAGCATAAAATCTAACAATTTCTAAATTTCTGAAAAGTTAAGATTAATAATGTAAAACATATGTTACCATTCATAGAAGATGAAATATTAATATGCAATATATCGGAATTGGGTTGACAATGATAATTTTTTTATTGCGACACATAAATTCATAGCTAACTCTTTTTATATGCTCCGGATAATTTTGAACTTTAGCAAATAAAATAAAGTCACTTTCTGGTTTTTTGTAAGCCTCATAACAAACAATTTTAAAATAAAAATGAACGAAAAAAAGCTTCTCGACTTGTGAAAAATTAAAATAAAAAGCAAAAATGAAAAAAGCTCTTTTCCCGACATGGTGAGACGTTCGGTGTTTCTCTGTCAGTATCGATTTCTCGACCAACTCTGCGATAAAGCATCGCTCATATCTCCCCACGAATCTAAACTAATCTCAGCTTCTATCTTCCAATGTCGTCGTCGTCTTCTTCTTCTTCCGAAGCAAAACGACCGTTCGACGTCTTCTTCTGCTTCAGAGGCGAGGACTTCCGCCATAGCTTCCTTGCTGACCTCCACGGGGCTCTGCTTCACAGGGGCATCAACGCCTACGTCGATCGCGAGGACTTGAGGCCCGGGGACCAGATCTCGCTCGCGCTCACGAAGGCCATCGAGGAGTCACGGGTCGCCGTGCTCGTCTTCTCCGAGAACTACGCTTCGTCTCAGTCATGCTTGGACGAGCTGACGAAGGTAATGGAATGTAAGACGTTCAAGGGACAGCTGGTGTTGCCCGTGTTCTACAAAGTAGAGCCCCGGGAGATTCGATGGCAGAGAGAGAGTTATGGCAAGGCATTGGCCAGGCACGAGGAGAGATTGGGAAAGGATTCTGAGAGGGTGAAGATATGGAGGGAAGCCCTATTAGAAGCTGCCGATTTGTCCGGTTGGCATTATGTCGATGGGTAATTTATATTATTCCCATTCGACCTGGTAAAAGAATTTGGAATTCTCTAATTTTATTGATACAAGATGGCATCGAGTAGTACGTTAAGAGTAATGTTTTGGTCTGTCGAAGAGTGATTATTTACTTCGTTTTAGTTTTAGTTAGTTCAATGTATTGAATATTTCCATTTATCGTGTTCTTTTTGCTGCTTTGCTTTGGCAGAGATGAGACCAAGATGATCAAGAGCATCGTCGAAGAGATCTCAACTATAGTAGGACGAGTACCCTTGATTGTTGCCAAGTATCCTGTTGGTGTAGGTTGCCGGGTAGAAGAAGTAACATCATTGTTAGGAATGGGCTTGGATGATGTTCGGATGATAGGAATATGGGGAACTGGAGGTATTGGGAAGACCACTATTGCTAAAGGTGTCTATAACAATATTGCCAATCACTTTGATGGGTGCAGCTTTCTTGCAAATGTTAGAGAAACTTCCAGTGGACCTGACGGCCTATTTCATTTGCAGAAAACACTATTGTCTGAGATAATATGGAAACAAAAATTAGTGTTCTCCAGTGTGGATAGAGGTGCTGATATGATACGAGAGAGACTTTGCCGCAAGAAGATTCTGCTTGTGCTTGATGATGTAAATCATGGGAACCAGTTAAATGCATTAGCTAGAAAATGTGAATGGTTTGGAAAAGGGAGTAGGATCATCATTACGACAAGAGATAAACATGTACTAACTTCTCATGGGATGGATCATATATATGAAGTTGAACCATTAGATCGAGGTGAAGCTTTTGAACTTCTGAGTTCATATGCTTTTCCAAGAAACCAGATGGAAGACATAAGCAGGCATCACATAGATAATATTTTGGACTATGCTAATGGCCTTCCCTTGGCGATTGCAGTCTTGGGTCCCTTTTTATGTGGTAGAAGCGGAGGGGAATGGGAGTGCACATTGGAAAAACTTTCTGAAAGTCCTAATAAAGATATAAACAATGTTCTCAAGATAAGTTTTGATGCGCTGGAAGACAATGAGAAGGACATTTTTCTTGACATTGCTTGCTTCTTTAAGGGGAGAAAAAGGGATTACATAACAAGAGTTCTTAATAGTTGTGGTTTAAAGGCATCAATTGGGATTCAGTTTCTAATAGAGAGATCATTAGTGACAATTGACAATGAGAGAAATGTACAAATGAATAACTTGATTCAGCTGATGGGGCAGGATATCGTTAAGCGTGAGTGTCCAAATGACCCTGGGAGACGGAGTAGATTATGGTGCTATGATGATGTTTTAGAAGTGTTGTCGGAGGATACGGTGAGAGCTTCTCATGAAACCATCGATAATCTTATCTTCTTCAATTTACATGCTATCACCTATTGCAGTTGGTTATTAGTGATTATTTTCTTTTCCTTGATAGGGAACCAGTGCTGTTATGGCCATAGTGCTGGACTTGCAGACACGAAAAGAGCTACACATCAGTCCTAGTGCTTTCACACACATGAGGAGACTGAAAGTGCTCATACTTCTGTGTGCACAGATTAGCGGAGGTCCCGTATGTCTTCCTAATGATTTAAGATGGCTTGACTGGCCTGAATGTCCTTTCTCCACTCTGAAGTTTGGTGCTGGTCCAAAGAAACTTATTTGCTTTGATGTGCGTTATGGCCGGATTAAGGAATTTGGAGAGAACTTAAAGGTACGTCATAAATGCTTTAGTTGACAGTGTTCATTTTTGGTGCATACAAATTGAATTTATCAAAATCTTGTTCAGCTGTTCTTTTTAATTTGCAGCATTTTAGGAATTTGAAGTTTCTTACTTTTAGCCCCTGTAAGTGGCTGATTTGTGTCCTGTCCTTTCAGAGGCGCCAAATTTAGAGATATTGAACTTAAGTAAGTAGTCGAACCTCAAGGAGCTTCCAAGTTACTAATATTAATTTGAGTGGTTTACCAACTCCTTACGGGTTAGGTTACCATCTAGTGTTAGTTTTTCTAACTCTCATTTGATTCAGTTAATGATGTGTTTTTTTAATTGTTTCAAAATCACTTTCTGATTTAATAATTTACTAACTTTTAATTTGTAGATGTTATTAAAATGTTGAAGTTACCAACTCTTACAAAATTTACCGATCTTTATCTGAGTTCATTTGCCAATGTTTATTTGATTGTAACTTAAACAGGTTGGAACGGTCCCCAAGCAAACATGGTAAAAATATGTGAATAGTTGATACTTTCGAAACAATCAAATAAAAGTTAGTGACTCAAATAGGGATGTGTAACTTAATCACCGCAAATGATGGTGATAGTGATGATGTCAGTAATATTCAACAGAAATGGTAATTACATAAAAGAGTGCTGATGTTAACATGCTAGTAGGCTTTCCAAATTAACCTTGGTAAATTATTGAAAAAGTGGGTACTTCTTAAACAATGGTAATTAACTCAAATAAGAGTTGATAATTTTGGATGAGTTATTAACCTTTACCAGTTGGTAAGTGGCCACAAATGTCAATGAAATATCGGAATGGTTAGTACCTTTAAAACAATAAAATAAATATTGATAACTGACTCAATTATCCATTGGTACTTTCATGTAAGAGTTCTTAAATTAGCTCTACATATAATTGTTGGTAAATCATTGGGTTAGTTGGTAATTTAGGAAATAGTAGGTAATTTAATATAGGAGTTAGTTCAATTCATTAATAACTTCAACAAATAAATATCGCTAAATTATAGAAACAACTTTAATTTTTACAAACAATCTAATAAACGTCGGTAAGTGGACTCAATTAGTAGTTGATAATTTTCTAGAAGAGATAGTGACTTAAACAAGTTGGTAAGCTGGCAAATAAGCATTCATAGATTATTAAAAGAATTGATAATTTCAAAACACTACAAAAAACAATAGCACTGATTCAAATAAAAATTGGTTATTTTCTAAAAAAAAAAAAATTGTAAATTTAAAAAATTGGTAACTCAAACAAAAATATGCAGTATGAAAAAACGGTTGGTAATTCCAAAAATGAAATAAACATCGGTAAAAGAACTCAAACAAGAGTTGGCAGTTTTATAAAAGATAGTAAAATTAACATTTGGGTAAGCTCCGCAGACAAATGTTGGTTCACTTAAATAAGATTTAGGGCTCATTTGGTAAAATGGGGAATCGACTAGCAAGAACAAATTGAAACATTAATCATCAATGAGAAATGGAAGACAGAATATTAAGCACATGCACAAGTACTTATGTGGTGTCCCATGTCCGGCCAATTGTGCATCCATCCTCAAAGAAAAATTGAGTTTTCAAAAGATTAACTTCCTAAGGTCTCATCGCATTTCGAAAAAATGTAAAATGAATTTGATCAGGGAATATGCTTTTGCAAGTTGTTGCTACCACTACAACTACAATGTCTTACCTTTCGGTTTGCTTGGCACTCATTTCCTGGACTTACCCTGCAACTAACCTCCATATCACCAAGCATGCTTTATTCAAATTTTGACGTTAAGCATATCATGTTAACAAAATAGTTTTTATTTTCCATCCAACACATGAGTATTCTCTTGGGGCTACTCCAGAAATTACTTGGTCTGTTCGGGACAATTGATAACAACACTCGACCAAATTAATCGATTACTAAAAGCATCTCAGACCTCCCAATTATATTTACGAGAAATCTCCCAAATTTGTCAATAACTTTTTGCATGTAGGATGGCCCATCATATTTTAGTAAAATACCTCAGACAATTACTTGCATGGTGTATCCATAGAGAATTGCCTAAGTAAGTTTAACAGATTGGTAACGTTTCACATGTTGGTAGCTCCGCAAAGTAAGTTATAATGTATGTATATTTCTGTAATTATATTCATATTCATATTATTTATAGGAGTATATAAAGTCAAAAGGATCAATGGGATCTCTTTTTTTTTTTTTTTGCTTCCCCAAAATGTCGTCAATAACTTATTTTGCAAAAGTTGTATTCATAGAGAAATGCCTAAGTAAATTTATTTCTCACGTTTCAATATCAAAATTTGAAATTTTTTAATCAGACAACAAATTTTTTTATTGAAATCTTGAAATATCTTTTTCTTTCCTCGTGCAATAATATGTTTCTATGTCTTGTGTATTTTATCAATGATGTCTTTCAATTAAATATTTCTAAATTAGTGGTTTTGCTCAATTTTTCAAGTATCAATTCGGTGCACACACTTAGCCCATGTGCATAGAGCACAATATTTATAAAAAGTCTTTTATATTTATTTCTTCCCATGCTTCGTATGAGACAAGCCTATCGTCTTTCAATTTTCCTGTCATGCTTGTCGGTCCCACGGACATCGGATTGGGTTAGGGGGAACAATTAAAAAAAGGCTTCTTCTATCTTAGTGAGGTGGAAAACCCCACTATAATGAATAGGGATAAGTATATTAAAAATCTTAAATCTTGTTTCGAAAATACAATTAAATCCTAAAACTTTTAAAAAATGCAATCAAGTCCTTAACTTGTCAAGTTTGTGCAATTAAAACCTTCCATTAACTTTGTCCAACTTGGCAATCGAAAAATGCTTACAAGATTTAGGACTTGATTGCACCAACTTGACGAGTTTTAGGATTTTATTACACTTTTCAAAAGTTTTAGGACTCAATTACACTTTTGTGATAAATTTTAGGACTTGATTACACTTTTCGAAAGTTTTAGGACTCAATTGCACTTTCATGACAAGTTTTAGGACTTCCAATGTATTTATCCCTAAAAGATAACCTACCTAAGATACGAAATTTAGATAAGCACCAATATAATCAAAATTTTGATCAAGTTCAAAGTATTCCTAAAAATGTTATAAACGAACTTACAGATCAAGAAAATATATTATATCCCTACAATTGATATCGCAAGAGAGGAACTTGAAATTTTCCAATACGGGTTCGAGGTACTTCCAATGCCAATCTCCCTCAGTTGGAAGAAACTTGCCCTCAAGGCCAACTTCACGAAGCTCTTGGTCTCCATGATATGGTGATAGATCATCAGCACATTGAAAATTACATATTCTCCATGAAGCTTGCTTTTATAACTGCTTGATTTCCTTAGCTCTTTCTTCAGCATATCTTCTAAATTGACGCTTAGTGGGCAGTGGTGTAAGATCCAAAGGACTTAAAAAGATGCTTTCGATACACAACTTCAAATGGGCATTTTCCAGTAGTTTGACTCACCGAATTATTATCTGCAAATGCCATTGTTTAGAATGCTTCCAATAAAACTCCTTCATAAATTGCCCAAAATTTTATTAACAGGCCCTGCTTGTCCATCAATTTGAGGATCGCTGGCAGAACTAAATAAGGTTGAGTCCCCATTTTTCACCATCATGAACGCCAAAAGAGACTCATAAACTTGACATCACTATTTGGAGGGGCTTGTTTATGGAATACCATCTCAGTGCACAATTCACCAATATAAAACTCAATAACAAGTAAACCATCAAGGCTCCATGACAATCATTTACAACATTTTGACCATATAAATACCATTCCGTAATCCCCTTCCTACTAATAGCAACATTTCCATCCATAATGCGCATGCGCATGCGCAAGTGAAAGTATTAGTTAAGTTTGTCTCAATTTATAAAGTTTAATTGACGTTCTTCACTTGTCCTATGAAAAAACTCACCATGTTTATCTTTTGAGAAATATGCCTCCAAATACAATTTTCAGATATAACATTTCAAATCTTATTCCTTAAACTCCCTTTTCTTTAATATTTTTTTCATTATTCAGAACGAAGAGCGATAATTTTAGAATTCACTGAGAATTTACCATACTGAGAATATCCAAATCGTTATGGAATAACAACTCATTAATAAAGGTGTCTCAAGAATAAACTAGTTAAAACTTAATCAAAAGAAGGTGAAAAAGGACTCATTATATATTTAACGGATGTGCACCATAGGGGATTTAAAATTTGCACATGAGATCACTAGATCAAGACGTCAAAGTCTATCAATGCATCTACATTTGTTATTTATGTATCCAAATGCAAGGTCTAAATGTGGTAGTTGCATTTATGATGATATGGTAAACGTTGAGTGCTTACACTTCACCATCGTATATGTAGCTCAAAAACAAAACACTACGCAAGATGGCTTGGACTCTATTATTTTATTTTTTTTTGGTTATATTTATGACCATCTAGGCGTACAAAATATGTCTTCTTTTAAAAAATATCAACCAACCACCACTTCCCAATAAGTGATGAATAGAAGAGATTCCCAACTTTCCACCGCCTCTGTGTGATCTACAGGCTGGTGGTTGCAAATCTCTACATAGGATTCCTGATGTTAGCTTAAACGCATGTGATAAATTAGTTGGCAAAGGATTGACCGCAGCTCATGTGCTCCCACTTGAGGTTACACACTCTCTCTCTGAATTGCAAGTATCATTTCTAAACATATATGTAGTGTAAATTATGAGCATTGGCGAATTTACAAGGATTACTTACTAAACTCATATTTGAGAGGGTGTGCTCTACATACACCACATGATCAAGTGAATTCTGATCACATGTGGCTTGAATTATGATCAATTGATTTTTATTAAAAAATCAGAACCTAAATTTTAAAATGAGTATATATCTCACTTTTTTTCTTTGATTGCTCAGAATGCCTATGCAAGTTGGTTTTATTGTTTTTGCAGGACTTTATAAGATTGAAGTTCATTAACTTGAGTGGATGCCAATCTTTGGTTCGTATGCCGGACCTATCTTGTACTCCAAATCTCGAGGAATTGCGTCTCTCCCGGTGCAAAAACTTGGAGTATGTCGATGATTCTAACACATATCACCCTAAGTTACAATTGCTGTATTTAGGTGAGTGCTCTAAATTGCAAAGATTCCCTGATATTCCGAATAAGAACAAAAGCTTGCGAGAAGTTTATCTAGAAAGGACTTCAATTGAAGAACTTCCTACATCCATAGAAAATCTTGTCTCTCTCCAGAAGATATATTTATTTGAATGCAAGAAACTAGCAATCGTTCCATCTAGCATTTATAGGTTGCCAAATCTTCAATGTCTGCAACTTGAAGGCTGCTCAAAACTAATAAAGTTTCCAAAAAAGGAGGATTTGAGTGATCCCCGTACCAAGACAGGATTTCCGATGTTACAACTTTTAAACCTTGCAGAATGCAATTTATCAGAACTAGAGTTCCTGGAGAATTTTTCCTGTTTTCCCCATTTACAGTCTCTGAATTTGTCGGGAAATAATTTTACTAACCTTCCTACATGTGAGAAACTATATCACTTGGATAGTTTGGATGTTTCTAATTGCCAACAACTACAAGAGATCCCCAAGATTCCAGGGAAATTGACAAAACTACTGGCAAGTAGTTGCAAATCTTTGAGTAGAATCCCCTCCAACATATGTAACGTTGAGATTGTTGAGTTGCATTCATGTCAAGAACTGGTCCGCAATGGATTCTCCGTGAATGATTGGGTCAAGCTTGAGGTTAGACTCTCTCTCTCTCTCTCTCTGATTAATATGGAGTGGTGTACATGTTTGCTGCAGCTACTGCCTGTATATTGTGAAAGGCTGAAAATCCTAGATTGGTGGGCTAACTAAGAAATGCAAACATATAGAAAGTGATTATATATAAAGAAATGCAAACATATAGAAAGTGACTATGCATATATATAGTGGAGGTGGCTATAAGGTAATGCAAAGGATATTCTCTCTATTTATTGAACTCTAGTTTGCTCTGAAATTGCAAACACCCAATGAAAAATTTTAACAATACTTATTCATCCAATTACAAAATCTTCAACACAGCATATCCTGTCTCCACCAATCAAGTACAGAAAGTCCTTGTAATACTATTGCTAATTATAGCTGAACTTTAGGACTACCCAGTTAACTCATCGAATCTTCTCTTTTTATGCTAATTTTGAAAAACTATCTAACTATCAAGATTTATGACAGCATTTTCATCCCATGATGTTTGGCCGAGTTATTCTACCTGGAGGAGAGATGCCAAAGTGGTTGCTCCCTAGTAAAGAGGGTTGTATATCTTTCGTGGCTTCAAAGGACTTGTATAAGACGTTCCTACGATTAGCTTTTTGTGTCGTATTCCGAGTAAAACAAGCAACAAAAAGTGTCAACTTTGAGCTTCTAGCATTCGTTAATGGCAAAAGGACAATGAAAGACTCAAGGACTTTCAGTTCATTGGATTTGGATCATGTTTGGCTTGAGTATCATGATGTAAACCTCCTATGGGAAGGAGATGCTTTGGGCCCAAATGACGCGAGTCATTTCCAGTTTATCATTAGAGCATCGGGTGTTGGAATTGTGGAAAAGTATGGATTCCGACTAATATGCAAGACACTAGATAACCATAATGAGGTTTGCCTTCAAGACGATGAGTTGCTGAATCCAGCTTTACTTTACGAAATTTGGCATGAAGATAGTCAAAAAAGCACCGAGGAAGAAAGGTCAAGTGAAACTGAAGATTTACAAGGTAGTAAAACTAGCACAGTGAAGAATAGTTCAATTAATTTAGTCCACAAAAGGGTCAAACATGACTGACTTCTCACTTCAGGTCTCTCTCTCTCTCTCTCTCTCTCTCTCTCTCTCTCTCTCTCTCTCTCTCTCTGTGGGTGCACACACGCATGTATTTCTGTTGATACAGTGTGTTGATACAGAGTGTATGTTTCATGCATTGTGTTGTATAAAACTAGCACAGAAGAAAATAGTTCAAGTAAAGTCCACAAAGGGTTGAACCTAGCTGACATGTAAGTTCAGGTCTGTGTATGTGTGTTTTGCAAATCTTTGGAGAACATTGCTTTTTAGTATTGCACTTCCCTGGGAAATTTAAGTCAATTAGTGATATGGAAAAGAAGAATGCAAAATAGAGGAGGTCACAGAGCAAGGGGGACGAATGAAAACTTCTCAAGTAAATGAACAATTGAGAAAGGAATTTTCAGGAAGAATTAACAAAGTTGGCAAAACTAATTAACTTGAAGCTTCAATAAATGCAAAATGTATCAACAACCAACTGTTGGCAACAGAGTTTTTGCAAAAAAGAAATAAATATGTAAATATTCTTATTCTAAAAATAAATCAAGAGAATTCTAGATTTGTTCTTGAGAAATGAAATTTTAAAAAATTTCTTTAATAATTTAAAATTAAAAAAGGGACTTTAATTGTAAGCCAAAAAAAGAAGGGAGATTCCATTACAAATAACCTTAAATATGAGGAATTGTAAGATATTCTGCAGAAATCACTTCTAGCTCTCTAGAAATAGAGAGTAGCAAATGTGGCAGAGAAAAGAAACAGTTAAGTCTCAAGAACAATTCTACACAAATAGCTTTCTCGCCTTTTTCATACCAAGTCAATGGCACAAAGGTGAAGATTTGTACAAAATTGAGTAAAGCTATCGAGAGAGTGGGACAATAGTACAAAAGGAGTGTAATCATACCGAGGTTGATTATATTCCCTTTAATGCTATGTCCTTACTTGGCGAACGGACTGATGGATTTTCTGTGTCACTTCTCAAGTGCAGCAAGATATAATCAATTAAGTCTAATAGTTAATCTTTTTCCATTTCCTGCAGCAGAAGATATAATAAATTAAGTCCAATAGTTATACTTTCTCCATTTCGCAGCAGCTGTTCTTGTTTAAAATTTATTTGCTCTTGTAGGAGGTTCGGATGAAAGATGGAGCAAATGAAACAGTGGTGCTCGTTGGCAACTCACATAGGAAGAGCCCACATGTCTCTATTGAAGATCTTGTTGACAAACAAGTGGAGGACATGATGGACTTACTTGATTTAGAAGTCAGTGATGTACAAATAGTTGGAATTTGGGGGAAGGGTGGGGTTGGCAAGACAACTCTTGCCAAGGTTGTTTACGAACAAATCTCCCCTCGGTTTGACTGTTGTACTTTCCTTGCAGATATTGCAGAAACAGCAAAACAACTTTGAGGTGTTCGGATTTTGCAACGCAAGTTGATGTCTGATATCCTGAAGCAAGAATACGAGGTTGATCATGTTGCAAAAGGAATCAATTTTTTTAAAGAAATATTATTGAATATGAAAGTCCTAGTTGTTCTTGATGATGTTGAGGTACGGTCGCATCTCCATGAAATTCTTGGAGAAAAGCTTGATTGGTTTGGTTATGGAAGTAGGATAATTGTCACAACTAGTATCACATCCATTCTTCCAAAGTTCATATTATGAGGGGTGGCTCATGCTTACAAAATCGACATGATGAATAATGATCAAGCTCTTGAGCTTTTCAGAAAGCAAGCACTGCGAAGAAATCTTCCAATCCCTGGTTTTGATGAAGTTGCAAAAGAAATAAACAACTCTGTAAATGGGATCCCATTACTTATTGAAGTAATTGGTCCCCTATTGGACAGAAAATTAGTAGATATATTGATTGCAAGAAAGGAGCTAACTGTACAATTTGGCCTAGGTATTCTAGAGATTTTGATGTTTAGTTATGAAGAATTGACCAAAGAGCAAAGAGAGATATTTCTTGATATTGCATGGCTCCCTGCTGATGTGGATTATCGAATTGCTTCATTTATGTGGCATAATCCCCATTTTCCGCCCTCTGATGGAATTGATGCACTCCGTGTCATGTCCCTGGTAAAAATTGGAGAAAATAATGAACTAGCGATGCACAGGCTGTTAAAGAAGTTTGGCCAAGAAATTATACAGAAAGAGGATGATCTAGATCAAGGAAGGCGAGGCAGGTTATGCAATTTGGAATTAGCCTGGATTCCAGAGAAGGTGCAGGTACAGTATGTTGTGTGATTCTATAGTGGAATGCATGCCCTACCCTGTTCTTCAGCCTTGTAGTGTTGAGAGATTATCCAATTTCTTTGACTTTGACTTATTTATCTCTTTTCCATTTTTCCACCTAATACTTTCTCCATTATAGGGGACAGAACGCCTCAACTTTGTTGCTGAAGATTTTAAGAGCATGCCAAACATAAGATCTCTTATCTTGGATCATGCAAACGTTGATGGTGATTTTGCCAATGTTTTTCCGAATTTAAAGAGGCTCCGATGGCAAGGATGCACCAGAGATTTTAAAACTACTAATTTCCATGTTGAGAAATTAGTCATTCTTGATCTTTCATGGAGCAAAGTCACTGAAGACTGGGGAGGTTGGAGAGAAGTTAAGGTAGATTAATCTTTGTTTATTATAGTAAAACTGTTTTCCTGATGAGAAAGATTTCATCTGAAAGCTTTTCATGAAAACTGATTTAAGATACGATGCTTTCCGGCATTTGGCATGTATAGAACTGAATATTATTCTTGAAATACTTAAGGAAATAATTTGTTGCCTGCAAACAACAATTAAAGGGTGTTTGGACGATGGTGGTGGTGGAATCTTAGGTTGAGTTAGTTAAGGGAAATTATTTTCTCATTTTTGAAAGGGTAAGTCATTCTTCAAAATCTAAATGAGCATCTTTTTTTTACTATGGAAACATTTTCCAATTGCTTATTACCCTATGCCATGATTGGAATATTAGTTTTCAAAAAACGTTTTTCTGCAAAACAAACAGAACCTTAGACTTTATTTGCTTCGGAGATTTGTTCAGTGTATGAATTAATCTTTCTGTGATATTTTTGCAGATGCCGCAGTTGAAAGTCTTGAATCTTACAGGTTGTGCTGACCTATTGATGAGCCCTGACTTGTCCTCTTTCCCAGACTTGGAGATATTGATTCTAGAGTGATGTTCTCAACTAATAAAGTTAGATCCTTCCATCCGTCATCTAAAATGCTTAACTTCCTTAAATTTGAGGTTCTGCAATGAACTCAATATGTTGCCAATTGAATTGGGTCACCTGAGAGCTTTTAAGGAGCTCCTTATTGATGGGACTTCGGTACAAGAAATTCCTGTGTCGATGGGTTACATGGAGAACTTAAGACATTTAGTGCTTCCAACTGTCTCCAATTAAGTCGCCTGCCTGATTCACTTTCTGACTCGACGGCTCTTTCAGTACTGTTGCTAGAAAATGCAAAAATTACTCGAATCCCTGACTCAACTGGAAAGCTGGTGAAAATTCGAGACTTGTCTCTAAAGGATTGTCGTTGGATAGAAAGCCTTCCAAATTCAATTCGGAATTTGGAAAGGTTAGAGCAGTTGGATATAACGGGGACAGGCCTATCTAAATTGCCCCATTCAATTACTTGCTTGAGGCATTTATAAGTGTTGAAAATGGATTCTTGTTTCATTAGAGAATTGCCTAGAGAAATTGGAAATCTTGCCAACCTTGAAGAATTACATGCTTCCCACTGTAGGAGTTTGAAGGGAGCCATTCTCACTGCTCTTAATAATCTAGATCGTCTGAGGGTACTGAGATTGGGACATTCCAGTATTTCTGGCCTACCTTCGAAAATTATAAGTCTTTCTTGTCTTTAGACTCTTGATTTACTTTGGTGCAACAAGATTCAAGCACTGCCAGAGCTTCCCTCCAGTTTAACTAGTCTGCTTGTGAGTTCTGAAAGGATGAAAGCCTTGCCAGATCTTAAGGATTTGGTGAAGTTGAAGGAGATATGCCTGGGTGATACAGATCCTAAGGAGCTCATATGTGCCTCAAAATGGAAGAAGCCAAGATATAGTTTGAGAGATCCCTTGGTTGTGTCCGTAGGACTTCCAAAACTGAAGATATTAGAGTTGTCTCATGCTAATCATTAGCCTTTCATTTAGGCATGATTCGCTCTCATGTACACATCTTAAGAAACTAGTTCTCTCTGGTATAAATCTTCAAAAAGTGTTGGAACTTCCTGCGTCATTGTCTGTTTTATCTATTCAACATTGTTTTTCTTTGAAAAAATTGCCAGCGGTTGGCCATTCGAGGACACTATCAGAAACAAATCTCATCCAATCAGCAGTAGAAGAGATCAAGGGGCTTGAAGGACTAATTGCTCTGGAGGTCCTGAATATAGCGTACTGTGAAATACGAAATCTCAATGGGCTGGGCCAATTAAGAGCTTTACGAAGATTGATTTTGTCAGACTGTGATTCACTTGATAAATTACTGGATATATCAAACTTGAAGATGTTGAATGTCCTAGAAGTCCAAAGATGCAAGATCCATGATATTGAAGGCCTCGTAGGGTTAACCTCCTTAGAAGTGCTGCATGTTAGTGAATGCGAGGCAGAAAACACACAGCAAGTACAGGATGCATTAAAGCTCGTCATGGCACGATCAATAAACTCTTGATGTTCTGTGCTCCTGGAGTGTTCATTCTATAATTCAGATGGCTCTTCAGACACAATCAAAAGCATACAGCTGTGGGGGGCAACATCATATAAGCCCAAACTGAAGTTGAGTTGGCAAACTGGCACCACAATTGCAGGAATTGCAATTTGAAATGTGGCACCAGAAGGCTTTCGAGTCCTCCATCTATCAAAAGTGAACCAAGTGCCATAAACAAGGACCCTTGCTCGACCTCACAGGTCATCAAATCCTTCCTGTACCTTTTTGTCTCACCAATCCATCTTTTCATCTAATTTCTCTCTTTTGACTGGTGACTAAGTCCTTTCCTGTAAATTCAGAATCATCCAACTACAAAGAGATCTGGAAAATCAGAGGCTCTGCAAGGCATTTTCTTGTCTCAGAGGCATATCCAATCTTAAGACGGTATACATGAACATAATGTAGAGGCACAGTTGGTAGCTCTCACATGGGAACGGACACCCTTGCAGCTGGTTGTCAGGCATGTCATGTGCAGGAGATGTAGAGACAGATACTACGTTTAGGGCAAGACATGCTCGGGCAAGGTAATAATACCAAATGATTTCTTCCTTGAGTTTATCATCATAAATAGTTGTTGATAGTACCCAAAATTTATGATTTGATTGACTGTTAGAAACTCTCCTCTTTTTCAAGCTCAGTGAGTAGTTATGAAATGCACCCATTTTCCATGGTTCCTGTTACTCATTACTTGTGAAGAAAGATTTCTGAGCCTTGGATGTTTATTGGACTCTTCTTCATGGAATGATGTTGTTTCTTAGGTTAATAGTAATTTGAGAGGCAAAACTATTTAGATTTTAGTCTCTAAACTAGCCTAGAATTCGTGAGTTGACTACATTTGGAGAACCAGAAACCATAAGTTCAATTGTCCTGGTACTCACATTTGTATTGAGAAAATTTCAATTGTGTTTTTGCTGATTAATTGCAAATGACACACCCCAGATGATTGCCTCTCTACTCAAAATTAAGCGTCCTTACTGTAACTACCAAGAGGAACATTGATCTCAAAACACGGACGGCAGGGAGGGATGCTAGTTACCAAGGATCTAATAATGATTGCAAGTGGTTATTGATTTCCACATATTTCCTCATCTTGGTTTAGGATCACAAATGGGTTGTTTTAGGTATTGTTTGTTCAGTTTGAGCTTTTTGAGTTGGTATTGGACATCAGTGCACATATCTTTTGATACTTGGTCTGCTTCGCGCCTTTAAAGCTAATATGGCTTAACCCAATCCAATCACTACTAGCCACCCAATCCAATCACTACTGAATGCCAGCTGCTTTTGGCAAAATCTTTTGTAATTCAACTTCACGAGTTAATGTGAATGGAGAAAGCGAATGGGAGAACAGGGAATTCCAGTATCCATGTTCAGCGAGGGAACCCTGCATTGAGCCTGTGAGAAAGGTGTTTTATGAAAGGAAGAGCTCGTTGGGCTAAGTTCGGCTTGTGACGAAGCGACAGGGAATTCAGAACAGACAAAATGTGAATGAAAGTTGGTGACCGGAAAGATCTCCCTGGTTTGTTCTGGGGGGACAAGAATAAGCATGTAATCATCAGCAGCTTCTCGCTTGTTATCACGGAAGAAGCTTCGGCATTAAGCAGCAGCCTATGAACATATTGCTGGAACCGGTGTTACTGGTCAATGTTTTATGTAAAACCATGTGGAGATGGATCTGTCGTGTAGGTTTTCACTGGGCAATGGTGGGGTAAGCATCAACCCTGGACCGGCCCAACAAAGTCGATCCTGGTCCAGTTCCTAGGGAGATTGGTTGGTCCCTGGTCTTGGGCCTTTTAAGGCTGGTCCAACCTGAACCAACCCTGTAGTTTTGTTCTTTTTCCAAACCCTAGGTATATAAGTGCCCCCATCTTCTTCTGTTGTTTTCCTATGTCAAAGTCTCACTCTCACGCTCTTCCTCAATTTCATGTTATCGCGAAAATCTTCCATTTTCATCTCCTGAGGACAGTTTCTTTGTCTTCTCTTTACTCATTTGAACTCAGCAATAGATTCTCTTCCCCTTCCTTTTGTGCTTCTGCCTCTAGTGATTGAATCAGTTGTATCGCCGTGTTATAGGTGTGTTCTCAATTCTATTCACTGTTTCATATTTGTTTTTTTTTTCCCGATTCCATTTTTTTTTTCGTCAGAAAAATCGTACTTCATTAGCTAACTTAAGGAGTTCGAGCACATAGACTCGATTCAGAAACAAGTAAGGCCCATAGGACTTTAGGAGGTCTAGAAAGCTAATTACGAGGTAGGGATCAATTTCTTTGGGCTTTAGAAATCCAATTCGCTACCTTATTGGACTCTCTGCTACAGTGGGCCAATCTCAAATTTGGAAGGCCCGTAATCAGAACCTTTGCCTCATTGATAAGGACATCAACTTCCCACGTGAAATGATCTGTTCCTTGAAGTGTCTTCACAGGAGTCAAGTTGTCTGACTCAACCGCAAGACTCCCACTCGTGTGCGTCTTGCTTAAATTCTCAGCGTTTCAACTAGCGCTAGGGCCCCCGTCTGTGCAACCAAGCTCGACCTTACACCTCCATTGCGAATCCATCATTTAACTCTCTATGGCAATTTTAGGCCTGCACAGCTGATGGCCCCAGTGGTCGATCCCTCAACTAAGGAAGCATCAACGTTAAATTTGAGGGTTCCTTGGCCGGGTTCTATCCAAATCTGAGGTAAGCTATCTTTGGCTACTTGTGATTTGCTCTTGATTTTGGTCCATTGAACAAAGCATTGATAACCAGCCATGGCACAACTAACAAGCCACTGTGGATAGGGAGCTTTCTTGCGGAAAATGAACCTATTTATTTCTTTCAATATCCGCTAAAGAACAGTGGTAACAAGGTCAAAGCTCAACGAGGTATGTTGAAAATTCAGGATCCAATTTTCGATTTGAGCGAGACCAATGGGTGAGATAGTGATTTGCAACACAGGGTTTGACCAAACACTACACGTCCAGGGACATAGTAAAAAGAGGTGCTCCATGGTTTTTGGGTTTTGCTTGCACAGATGACAGATATTATCTTCACAAATTCCTTTCCTAGCCAGGTTTTCCTTAGTTAGTAAACCATTTTGACAGATTCCCCATAAGAAAAACTTATTCTTTGGGCTTGTATTTGCCCCCTAGATTTTTGTCCATAGCGCACGAGAGATCTGGACTGATGTAGAGGCTAGGATTGTCGATTTTAATTCAACATCTTCCCTAATTTTGCTATAAGCTGTTCATTCCAAATAGATGTCCCTGGGATCATTAAGTCAGAAACTTTCTTTGGCTCATCCCTGTTTGTTGATCCTCCAATTACTCCCTCGGGAGCCATTTCGCTTCTCTAATATTAATATTTTCCCCATTCCCTACTGCCCAACGCACTGAAGAACGAATTGCTTCTCTTCCTGCAAGAATACTTTGCCAACCCATGAAGGTCGATTGCCCTTCCCAACTGTCCAGAAATCACAGTGGGGAGAGTGAAGGCCTTTTAAACAAGAAGGGGATTGGATTATACGATATGCTTGTTCACCCAACATTGCCTCATTAAAAAAAAATCAAATCTCGAAATCCCAGTCCTCCATTGTCTTTCCTGTTTTTAAGAATCTACCAACGTTTCCAGTGCAAACCTGATTTTTGTTCATTGGTTCTCCACCATAAATCTGCTATCCTCTTTTCAATGCTCCTACACATCAAAACAGGAATTTTAAAGATTGACATAGCATGTTGTGGGAGGGTTTGCACAACTACTTTAATAAGAACTTCTTTCTTTGCTCTTGACATCAACTTCTCTTTTCACCTTTCTAACTTCATGTTGACTTTTCCCAGTACCCAAGCAAACATTTGTTTTTAAGTTTCACCCCAATCAAATGGGATACCCAAATACATCCCAGTTTTCTCAATTTTCGGAACACGCAACGTGGTTAACATATTCTCCCGTATCCTGTGAGGGCAATTTTTGCTAAAGAGCATTCCAAACTTATTTAGATTTATAGCTTGACCAGAAGCATAATAGTAACGATTCAAGACCTTAGCCACATTCTTGCATTCTTTAACAGTGCTGTCCAAAAAGAAGATTGAGTCGTTCGCAAACAAAAGATGATTAAGGGTGGGACAAGACCTATTCATCTTGGTGCCGTTAATGCTTCCATTCTCTATAGCCTATTTCATTCAAACCAAAAGCACATTTGTCACTAAAATGAAAAGGTATGGAGAGAGTGGGACACTTTGTCAAATTCCACTCGTAGGCTGGAAGTAAGGCAATGAATCCCCATTGAATTTGATATTGAATGAGACAGTAATGACACATTGCATCACCCAGTTTATCCATTTGGAATGAAAGCCCATCCTTAATATGCAAGATCTCAAAAAATCCCATTATATTCTATCATATGCCTTTTGCATGTCTAATTTTAGCATTGCCTGAGACTTTCTTCTCCCATTCCGAATTTGGAGTTGATGTAACACCTCTTGGACAATTATGATATAGTCTTGGATTTGTGTACCACTTACAAATGCACTTTGTTCAGGCGATATAAGCTCAGCAAGCCATGGTTTCAGACAATTAGCCAAAACTTTTGAGATGATTTTATAAGAGAAATTACAAAGGCTAACGAGGCGATATTGTTCTAGCTTCAGAGGATTTGATACTTTGGGAACTAATGTGAGTTGTTTCCTGTTCAATTTAGGATTTAGAATCCCTATTTCGAAGAAGCTCTTTACCTCCTAGAAATCTGAAGCCTGTATATCCTCCCAATTATGGTGGTAAAACATTCCATTTAAACCATTAGGGCCAGGAGCTTTTGTGGCCCCTAGCTGGTGTGCAGTTGCATCTACTTCCATCAATGTTACAGCAGCAAGCAGGGTTTGTTTAATCTCTTCTCCTACCAGAATAGGGCATTGATCCACAACTGGCTCAAAATGACGATATCCCATCGAGGTATACAGCTCTCGGAAGTATTGGATAGTTTGTTGTTTCAGCTGCTCCTCCTCTTGAACCCATCCTCCACTTGAGTTTCTCAACATCAAGATTCTATTTCTTTGTCTTCTCTGAATAGTGGTGGCGTGAAAGTATTTTGTATTTCTATCACCTCATTTCAGCCATTTGCTAGAACGCATTCCCCCGATACATTTCTTCTTGTCTCCACCTTTTTCTCAATCTCCCTATTTAGTTGTTGCATAGTTTCTTTATCAAACGCAGTCGTGGGAGAGCTTATTAGGCCCCGTAGCTCACTTTTCAGCAATAAAATATCCTTTTGAGCATTAAATTTTTTTTTGCTCCAAACTACTAAAGCTTTATTTAACCATAATCAGATTTTTCGACTAGTCCATACTCCCCAAATTCCGGGCTTTTTTAACAATTAATCCATATTCTTCATCACCAATCCTGAAGGCTTCAAACCTAAAGCTCTTGTTCCTTCTTGCTGGTCTAGGACGGATGGATAGTAAGATAAGGCTGTGATCTGAACCTACTGCTGGTAGGGCAAAAGCTTCTACATTGGGAAATAAGACTCCATTTCATAGAGCACAGGACTATCCAATCTTGCTTTAACAAAGGCGTCCCCTTCTCTATTGTTGGTCCAAGTAAAAGCACAACCCTTGCTATCCAAGTCCATCAAGGCACAGGAGTTTATGAATTCCCGAAATGAATTGAGTCGATAGTGGTCAGCCATACACTGTCTTACCTTCTCCCAATGGTATAAGACCTCATTGAAATCCCCCATACAAACCCATGGAAGGAGATTGTAATGGTTGATTTCTCGTAATTCTTTGCACAGCCCTATTCGATCCTAGAAAGTACATGGAGCGTGCACTAGCATAACTCTCATTAGCTGATCGCTTTCCTCAGACTTGCAAACAATATTGATGAATTGCTGTGAATAGGATTCCACTACAACAGGATTATCTTCATTCCAAAAAAATGGCCAATCCCGCAGGTATGCCCACTAGATCTACTAGAAAGCTGTGTTAATTGGAGACTCTATTTTATCCTTTGAGCCACTTTTTCTTTGTTTATAGTCTCCATGAGGAAAAGGATACTGCCCCTTGTTTGAGTCACTAAGGCTCGTAAGGCTTGAATTGTCAATGGTGTGTCCAACCCTCTCATAGTTTCAACTTATAATCTTCATATTTAACCCGATGACTTATTTAGGGTTAGCCACCAAAGCCCATTTGCTTGCTTCATCCACCATGGCACTTCAATGGACCATTCAGAAAAACCATCAAATATTACAGCCAACTACTTTCCTAGTTAACGAAAGTTGATCTCCTCAATAAGTCACTAATCGTTCCAAGAGGCACCACTTCAACAATAACAATAAAACCTATTGCGATGTAACCGCAGAGGGACACAAAAAAAAACAGAATCCCAGCCTTACTCTTTATCAGGCATATTATCGAACACATGGTCAGCGTCTGAGAGGACCTTCCTGATAGGTTCGAGGTTAAAGCTAGGTGGTGGTGAAACATATTATTAGGTAAGCAGCGGATGAGAAGGCTAGGTTTCAAGATGCAACAGCTGATGACAGTGATTGAAGGAGTTACGACTTGACAACGGTGCAAATGAAAGTTAAGGCGATGTGCTACAACAGAAGTGGAAAAAAGAGAGTTGTAGGGCGGTGGAGATAATGAAAACTGGAGGCACGGTGGACGAACAGGACAAAACTCTCGGACAGAGGAAAACTCTCAGATCGAGAGAGGAAGCTCCCATGGAAGGGAGAGAAGCTCCCACACTGGGAGAGCTTTTCAATTTGCTTTGAATGAGTGCATTTTTTCCTGATTCATTTAGTAAGAGAGGGATTGTGGACGACAGGCTTAACTTTGTTGGAATGGAGTGTTTCGCTTGGTTGTGATTGGCAGCAGGAGAAGTGTCTCCATGTTTTCCAATTATCGCCTTTATCTTGGATTTTTGTTTGATTTATATGGTGTTCACTGTTTGGTTGCTTAATATCAAACAATGTCACTAGATAATGGATACTAAGCACACTTAGTTCATTTGCAGTTATATTCCAATTTCGATGTCACTAGATGCAAAAAAAATTTCAAATTAATGTCAACTCCCATTCCTCATTATTCTTCAACCGAAAAAATTTCTCATATTTTATGACAAAAAAAAAATCATTCTGATTTCCTTTTATCCAATTCTGATTGTCACCATTCCTTTTCCAAATGAATCAAACCAGATAACACACGACCGGCACTATTTCCACAGCTTGAATGTCTAAATAAACAGTATTTAATGGTGATCAGACGAAGATACCCTTAGATACCACGCCCTTCTTTTGTTCAACAAAACGTATATGACCGCACACAACCCTCGGCGCCTCTTCCTCCGGCACCATGATGAGCAGAACATAAATATGCGTCTTGCAGAACCATCCTGTTGTTTCTCTCCCGGCTCTTTCCATTGATCTGGAGAATTCTTCTCTGCTCGACCTTCACCTTCTCTTTGCACGATATAAGAATGTCGGGTTTAAACACATGTATGGTTAGTCTCCTCCCAAACTGCGAAACCTTGCGTGAACGACAACATGTCGACACCTTGGAGGTGGAGGAGGGTATCACATCTGATTGGAGATTGTTCGGAGACTGTTGAGTAAATGTGTTTAAATTGACATAGTTTAAGAAAATAAAAAAAAAGGACGAAAATGCCCTTCAACCAAAGAGTTTGGAGTAAATATGTCTCAAGTGATATAATTTATGATTTTTTGTGACAGAAGAAAAATTCAGGGTAAATTTGTCCAAAGTGATATAGCTTTGGATTTTTGGTAATACAAAAAAAAATTTAGGTAAAATTGTCCCCAATGGCAAAGTTATGGGTTTTTTATGGTATAAAAAAAAGTTCAGGGCAAAATTATCTCAAGTGGCATAGTTTAGAATTTTTATTAGTAGTTTCCCTTCTTTTTATTTCCCCGTCTGTTTCGACCAATCAGTTAATTGTAGAAGTAATGGAAAAAGAGGATTGAATGCTAAATTCAAAAGAACATCAAATTATGGGATTTGTTTTGGGCAAAGACATTGTTCCAAGAATGAATACTAATGTCTGTTTTATCGAGGAGCAAATTGTTCCAAAAAGAAGGAATATATCATCTGCACTTTTTCCATCTCTTTTTCTTTGTAGCTACGGTCGCGAGGCCACTGTCCCAGTCGCAGGCCAAAAATTCAGAAACAGTTTCTCCAGATAATCCGAGGTATTATTTTCGTCTATTCATTTATTTGGCTGTCGCCCAGCCTTGCAGGCTGTAAAAATAGTGTTGCTCCTTCATAATTTGTTGAATACAAGAAAGTTTTTCTAGATAGGTAAATCGTAAACCCCTAAATTATTCAAAAATTGTCGGTGATGGACACTCACCTAGGCTCCTGAGCCTGTCTTTCAGATCGACCTCGCCCATCTAACCTCACCGAGGCGATGCACTCGAGGAGGGCTAATTCTTTTTCTTTTTGTCATCGGAAAGGAATTTCATTTATTACTTAGGAAAACCATAGAAGCCCACAACAGGAACTTCATTACATAACATAGCCTAGAGGGCTTGAGGAAATAAAGAAACCAGTCGCAACCACAACACGCAGTACACAATATTTGAAAGATAAAAACATAATAAGTAGAGTCCAGGATGCTTGAAAGACAGAAACATGTGGAGTTCGAATAGCAGTAGGTCGTCTCCATGTACTGCAGAGGAGACCTGCACCTGGCGAGCAAAGCCGTGACTTTCTGTGTGAACTCGGAAAAACCAACAATTCCTTTCCTTTAGAGGTCCCATTGGGTCGATCTTGAGCTACAATATAGCTCGTAAAGCCTAGATTGTGAGAGGTGTACCCAAATCCAGACACTTCCACCGAGGGCTAATTCACCTTCGCTTAGGATGCACGATGGTTGTTGCATTGGAGACTTCACTTGTTGCAGTTAATTTTTTCCTAGTTAGAATTAACCTTGCTTAAAAAAAGTTGTAATTGATCTCGGGGGAGATGGCAATAAATTTCAAAATGTTAGGACATTACAGACATATATGTATTTAGGAGGAAAATCGTAACATCTGAAATTTAAAGGGGGCAAAATATGACAATATACATTAGTGGCTGATAGAGCGGTTAAGGCACTCTTTTACTTTGAATTTGACGTTTCTCCATGTATTGCACGGATTACTATAATACAAGAGTATAATTAAAATCTGGGATGATCAGTTCTAATTCGGTCTAGTCCTTCCTAGGATCGAGAATGGAACCAGAAGGATCGTTTCTCACTGAAATTGTGGACCAGTCCGATCCAATTTCCAAGTGGTCCAATAAAACTGGTGTGGTGAAATCAATATGGATCACAATCCACAATCGTGAGAGAGATATTCTTCTCTTTCCTCTGTTTTCTTTGGCCATCGCCATTTTTGTTTCCTCTCTCTCCCCCCACAGGACCGTCATTGTTCGCTCCGGCGTTCGTCAGCCCAAGCCCGCTTCTTCCTCTCCACTCTTGCTTTACCCACCTCCTCTCTTAGATCGCTCGCTCCTCCACCCCAAACTCCAACGGACCCTTCGTAAATTTGACTAGAGTCTCCGTCCAAACACCATCTCGGCTTTAGCAGATTGACTCGTAGCAAGTTTTCAACAGATGAAAGCAAAGGGACAGGTTGAAAAAGTGAGCGAAACCGAGGGGAACCGAACTAGCCACACAAGTACCTCAGCTCGAGCTACTCAAATCCAAAGCCGAGTGAAAATTGATTACGACTTAAATCCAAGTCGTCTTCTACCAAGCTGAGAGGCGAGAGAGGCAGATCTCGGAGGCGAGAGATCGAGCGAGGCTGAAGGTGATTTAGGATTTCTAACTTCTATGAAAGAGGTGTATAGGAGTGTGACTTGTGAGAGAGAGGGAAAGAGGGGCGGTCCAGTTCGATTCGTGAGAGAGGACGTAGGAAAGCAAGGAAAGGAAAGAGAATCGTGAGATATGTAAAAAGATAAATTAATTGGCTCAATTCCTCTTTAAAAATGGGAACTAAGAATTACTAATTCCATTTTTATGGAACCAGAAATCGTACCGTCACTCCTAGGAATCGCCTAGAACCAACCGGTTTGGTTTGGACCGGGTGGTTCCTGATTCGATTAGTTTGATATGCTCACTCCAAATTAAAATGGAGCATAAAACATTGTAGCATAATCACAATATCATGTTAACGTATTATTAATTATAAAAGATGCCCAAGTAAAAAGTAGCTAATTAGTATAACAATAGTAATAATTCACAAATATAGCATAAAATATCGTGTATCATAGATATTATGCTACCTTGGAAATGCATACAAATAAACAATGAAAACTTATGTCTTCTTGCACCGAGAAGGGGCCAATTCTATCGGTCTAAAATCGCGGGTGGCACCCCTAAAAGTAACAATTGTAGCAGATTTTGTTATAATATGTTTATAAAGATATGGATACATTGTTTGGTAATATAGTAACATGTGAGGTCACTGGATTTTAGATCCGAAATTGGTTGGAGGGGTTACCCTAATGGTCATTCTCTTGGGAAGGGAAAGGTGGGACCATCTTTTCAAAGAGGGCTAGGGTGGAGACGAGTGTGTGAGTAGACAGGGTTTTGCAATTTGAGTACAACATACATTTAGCACACATGGTTGTCGCAACCTTCCCGAAATGGATTAGATTTAGCTAATGGATTAATAAGCCTAGACTTAGCTCGAGATTTAGGATGCAAAGGATTTTTGTCTAGAGTCACCACTAATCAATTTGTGAGGAGTTGATTATAAACTCAAATAAAGTAATGAGAGGATTATTTCACTTTTACGAACTGGAGAGATTGTGAGTTCGAATACTTGGTTACTCTATATTATACTTGGTTACTCTATATTACTTTAATGCCCTTTCGGTATTGTTTCTCTTTTATGTCAGAAAAATATATTGTAGGCAATGATGAGGAGGTGCTCAATCATTATCTAACCCCTATAAAGAAAAGCAATAAATAAATTACAAGGAAAGGAAGGAAATACCTATCTTAGAGCAATGAAAACATTTGCAGTATTAGTTAGAGAATCCTAGATGTGATTTTTAATTAAAACACAGTCACTCAATTTTTTTAGATTTTCATTTATTTGAGGGAATCCTAATTTAGGTGCAATGCAATGACGCACGGGGACTCGACCAATGGACCTGCAAAATAATGGCAATGTCTTCGGGTTGGGACCGGATCCAAGGCAACGTCGACGGTAGTGGTGCCGGAGGGCTAAGATGACAGCAACTGCGATAGCAGGTGGCTCGGCACCCGGGGGTTGGGGGGAGGGGGAGAGGACAGCAGCGGGTTGCGGCACGGACGATCGTGATGGTGCTTCTCAAAGGTTGTCCGCGGTTAGTGCGGTGACGGCAACAGAGCGGCAAAATCAGCAACTTGGCGTCGTCATGGAGGGGACTGCAGCTTCGTCATCGGCACAACGAGACCAGAAGAGCAGCATTGTTGTGCGGCAGCGTCAACACGCGGTGCCCCGGCCTGGGGGGG
>CM026414.1:17565117-17578771 GCA_014858505.1 Corymbia citriodora subsp. variegata
ACTTAAGAAGGCATCATGCACTGATTTCTCAAATTCCTCTGATTCCTCTGGAAATTCAGATATTACAGCACTTTCTGGTTCTTCTAATCCATCACCATCATTTGAATGTTGACCCTCATTGGATTCATCATATCTCTTCCTAATTTTCTGGTTTTTGTAAAATCGCTTCTTGTAACTGAAATGTTGTGACTTGAACTGTTTCAAAGGCTAAGATTTAAGATAACTCTTCGAGTATCCATGTCCATTTCCAGATAATCTTAGTGGATCCACTTGTTGATGCTCCAACCCATTTTGGTATGACCAACAATCATCTGAAACATCATCTTGATGATGCTTTTGTCTATAATATGCCATTTCACTCAATCTCTCTTCATCAGAATTATATGCTACACCACTAGGTGAGTATAACTCAGTCCTATAATCTTCCTCAACCAACTCTTCGCCGTTATCTAGATCCTCAAACTCACATACGTTTCTGTTTGCAGGCATTGAACCTCTATGAGCATAGCCACCAAAATTTTCATCCATATCATACATTCTTCTTTTTGGTATCCTATTATAAGACTCATAGCTGCAGCCCTCTTCCACTTTCGATCTCTTCTTCAACTTCTCCTCCTCAGTCACACACTTTGAAATTAGGGCATTAACGCTCCAAGTCTCATTCTAAGCGTTATAAGTAGTCTTAATCTGGCTGAATTTAGCTGGCAAAACATTTAAGACGTGATGTACAATATAATCTTCAGAAATAACAATTTTATGGGTTTTGAGTTTGGACTGAATGTGGACTATCTTCAGTATAAACTCTCTAACACCCACAACAGCATCATATCTCATATTTGTTAACTCATGCAACAAGTTTCCAGCTTCAGCCTTGTCCAAGACTCTATATCGTTCTCCCACTGCTTCAAGGAACTGATGAGATGCTTAGCAATGGACCTCTTCATAGCAATGAGACTCAGTCGGTTGGATTTTTCCCATCTAACATAATGGGCCTTTTGATCTGCACTACTCTGATCATTAGGCTTGGGAGGTTCATTTTCACGTAGTGTCAAGTCCATATCCACAATTCCCAAAGCAAACTCTATATCTTGCTTCCACCTCTTAAAGTTTGATCCAGTTAATATCTCAACCGTGGCATTGTTGTTATTCACAGCAAAAGTAACTATTTGTCACACATAATGCAATATGATTAATTATGGGCAATAAGCGATTCCACAAAATAATTAGTATATTATAAACTCCCCTTTGGGCAGAGCGTATAATACACCATTATTTTTCACAGCATGAAGATTGTAAAACAACAACAAGGAGAATTACATATAATTGTCAAGAATTCATCCCCTTTGGGCAGACAAATCCTTTAAATTATACATCTCCATAATATCAATATATAGAGACGATAAGGAGAATTACATATAATTATCAAGGGCTTATTCACTTTGTGCAAACAAGACCTTTTAAATTATACATCTCCATTATCTCGACATAGAGGAGAATTACATATAACTCCAAAATTTATCCCCTTTGGGAAGATAAAATTTTGAGTTATACATCCCCATCAATTATCTCTATTATATTAATATAGAGGGGAATTACATATAAATTTCAAAAAAATTTATCCCCTTTGGGCGGATAAATATTTTTCCAATTATACATCCCCATCAATTAAAGTGGGAATTTATCTTCATGCAATTTTCAAATTAATATACACAATAACCCCATTTGGGCGGGTAATTGTATATACTAATTTTTATTAATAGGAACTCCAAAAATTTTTATAATGTTCCATTTAATCAATGCCCAAAATTTATCAATATGAAGCACTTAACAATATGTGCTTCCCAAAATCATATTACATTAAACAACAATTTTTGCCACAATTTTTTTTTAAATTTCATTTTCATTTAATATTTATTTATTATTAATCTACAGGAATTTTGGC
Source organism: Corymbia citriodora subsp. variegata (assembly GCA_014858505.1). NCBI lineage: Eukaryota > Viridiplantae > Streptophyta > Magnoliopsida > Myrtales > Myrtaceae > Corymbia > Corymbia citriodora. Next base: position 17,567,060 of record CM026414.1, read on the forward strand.
CCAGCGGGCTCGGGCCAAAAAATTCTGGTCACCGACCCTCGTGGGCTTCCCTCCGGAAGCCCGGATTCTGGCCTGTGCCAAGAATCCGAGAAGCCCAGAAACTGGGCTTTGGCCCAGACGTGAAGCCAGGCGTGAAGCCCGCGTGGGCTTCCTTCAGAATCTCGGATTCTGGGCTTGCGCCCAGAATTCCCAGAAGCCCAAAAAGTTGGGCTTCTGGCCAGAATCCAGAAGCTAGGCACAAGCCCAGCTCCTTTCAGAAGCCCGAAAAACAGAAGCCCTGAAGATGGGCTTCACGCCAGGAACTCCAGCAACCCGAAAATAGGCCCAATGGCTGGGCTTATGCCCAGAAGACAACCCAGCCCGGCTAGAGGTCTTCTTCAACCTCCAGCCGGGTCACGGATTCTGCAAATCGGGTCACACGACCCGGTTTCAGACCCGAACCAAAAAAAATATGATTTATGCCTGAATTTTGTTATAATTTTCATGGGTTTTGATTATAACAACATTATAAAGGGATTACAGTGAATTAAAGGAAGAAATAACCAACAAATCATCAATATTGAAGCTTCAAAATTTTCGGATCCTATACCCATGGCCGAAAATCAATTTTCTCAAGTTTAATGCCAAAAAACTCACTTTAACGCAACTAATCAATTCTAAAGAATATATATAACAATACCCATGCATCAATTTATAAGATAAATCATTCAATTGCAAGTAATTTAAAAAAAATTTCGGAACTTTTCAAGGTACAAACCCTAGAATTTCAAATTCGAAATTCTCTCTCAATTCTCAACGAAAATCTATAAATTATATATGGTTGGAAAGATCTCGACATGCAGAATAAAAACCCTAAGGTTTCAGAATCAATCGATGAAAGAGTCCGCATGAGAAAATAACGACAACATTAGGTTAAAGGAAGAAAATTTCGAATTTGTTCATAAAAAAAAAAAATTTTTGGGTTCTACAATCATATATGACAGGCTCTGATACCACATGTAAAAATTTCTTAATATGAACAATCATTAAATTAAGAACGAATTCGATTCATACATGATTATAAAACACCAATAATCTAAATATGTACATCAGAATTAATTACTTACCTGTTTGAGCCATGGCCGCACTTGACTGAAAACGGATCAACCTGATATGATAAGTGATCTATCGGTATGCTGGTTCTTCCTCTCTATGACCTATTTCGGTTTAGTAGCTTTAATGGGATTAAGCGACTGATAGGTATAACCTACTCTTTTATAGGCTAGAGAGGGGACCTAGCAAACCCTAATCAACAGCGTGTCAACTGGGCCCTTCCCATTACGGGCTTCAGTTAAACACAATTACCTACACTTTGCTGCTCAACTAGGCCCGTAATTAATAGATGCCAAAATCCAACTCAATAAGATCACTTTAGGGTTTAAAATATATTATGATTATATAAAATAGAAAATTAATTAATTAATGTAAGCCAATTACTGAAAAATTTCCAACATTCACACTCAACCTCGAAAAACACGAACACCCACACCTCGTAGAAACCCTAAGCCCGAGCCTTCCTCTCTCTCACTGTCATTCCTGAGAACATGAAGCGCGAGAACGCGATTGTCAGGTTCCGCGACCCTGACCAAAGCGCATGTCAGCAGCTCCCTGCTCTGCGAGCGCGACGCCGACCCCTCCCGTTCGGTCTCCAGGAACTTCGGTTGGAAGGCGGCGACCTTGACCCAACCTGTCCAACTTTGACGCGATGAGTGAAAGAATAGAGAGAAAGTAACGGAGGAGAGAAAAAAAAAATCGAATTATTGGATCCCACTTGGACACGTGACATCCAATTAATGGAGTGTCTCATTAACAACGTGAAAAGGTGGTCTCACCTAATTTTGTATAATACTTTTTTTTTTGGGTGAAATTACTATTTCTATTTCTTTAAATTGAGTGAGTTTCGTATTTGTTTCGTCTGAATTTTGAAACGTAAAACACGGGACATTCCCAAATATATAGCTTGAAATAAAGGGTGTGGGACGTGTGGGTATCGACACATTAAAATAAAAAACGTAGTTAGGCCGGGTGCCTTCACTAGAGGGAGTACTGCTGGTGCCCTTCATAGGTGGAAACGCTCTTGATAAGGATAGGCCGGTGAAGTTGACCTCAATTTTGCTTCAACTGTGAGCTCGAGACACTCGAGGTTATATAAGTTTGCTAATCAAAGGTAAAAATATAATAACACGGGTGGTCTCATATTGTGCATTTTTGCTATATTGTAAGTCTATACCTCACACCAAAAAAATTAATTCTGTGTATTACAAAATAAGAATTTTAATTTTTCGAGTCACTTTACGATAAAATCAAAGCATTTGGAGGCTTTGTGTCCTTCCATGTTACAAGCAATCAGGATTTTTTTTTTTTTTCCAAACGATATAGTTTCTCCATCTCTCAATAATACTCGGATAGTTTTGATCCTTAAAGTCCAAAAGAATGAAGATGTTTCTCAACATCGTCCAATTAGCCTTTGCAAATTCCTTTACAGGATCAAATCTAAATTTCTTGTCTAGGCTAACGCAATTTCTTCCACAATTTGTTTCTCCTTATCGAGATGGATTCATTGATGGTAGACTTACCAATTTCTTTCAAGAAAGTCCCATTGCATATTCAACTCTGAATCAAGACCGAAAGATCCGTCTAAACTTCACCAAAGCATGACAACAATCGCGAGACTCTCGGAAAATGGACAATCGCGAGACTCTCGGAAAATGGGAACGCCAATTCCAAATCCAAGGAACTCTCATGAATATCATCTGTCAAAGAAGCAACTGAATAGAAATAATCTGCGGGTTGAGACCTATTTCGTAAAGGGTTTGCGTCTATTCTCTTGCTTTTATTACTATCAAATTGAAGAGTTCTTTACAAAGCCTGTAGGAAAAGGGAAGCCAAAGATTTTTTTTTTTTTTGCCCCATCACCATCAGGAAATCGCAATTTGAACAAGCCAATGGACTAATGAAAAATTTCGGAAATTTTTATAAAAATATAAAATTGTTTATCACTCAAATAATTAAAAGAGAACCGGATTCCACAAATCACATTATTTGAAACGAAAATCCGCATAAGAATCTTTATGAAAGGACTTGCGTCACCCAAGCAAGACGAGAAGGCTCACGAATTGACGTGAATAACTAGTGGTTCAAGGATACTAACATTCTTAACTACAAAATTATTGCCAAAGTGCTTGCAAACAGATTGAAACCTTGGCTACCGCAAATCATTCTCCCTGAACAAAGTTCTTTCATGGAAGGTCGGCAAATCCAAGATAACATTTTCATCGTGCAGGAGGTCCTCCATCAGCTAAGAATCAGGAAAAAGACACGAAGATTTCATGCAGTATTGAAGCTGGACATGCAAAAAGCTTATGATGGAGTGGAATGGGACTTCCTATGTGACTATTTATTGAGAATTGGATTCTGTCAGGAATGGGTCTCTCTCATTAAATGGTGCATCTCTTCTACATCTTTCAGTATCAAAGTCAATAGGGAGAACACAGAAAAATTTCAACCCTCTCGAGGTATTAGACAAGGTGACCCTCTATCGCCCTACTTGTTCATCCTTATGGCTAATGCACTGTCACACCTCATGTCTAAAGCAGTACGGGATGGTACAATTAAGGGGATTAAGCTCAATTCTCATTGCCTGACCTTGTCTCACCTCCTATTTGCGGATGACACCATCTTTTTCCTAGAGGGCACCATCAAAGAAGCTCAGAACTTGTCACAAATCCTTAATCAGTATTGCTATGCCTCAGGCCAAGCCATTAACCTTAACAAATCTGGTGTGTTCTTTGGAAACGGTTGTCCACAGGGCTTAAGAAGGAATTTGGCAGCAGAATTGAGAGTTCCTGTACTAGACAAAATAGGGAAATATCTGGGAATTCCTTCAGACTGGGGAAACACGAAAAAAGACATGTTCTCTTGGGTACTGGCTAAGGTGGAAAGGAAACTGGAGGGTTGGAAAGAAAACTTAATCTCTAAAGCAGGTAAAGAGATCCTACTTAAAGCTGTTATTCAGGTATTACCTCAATATGCTATGTCAATGTTTAGAGTCCCTATATCCATTTGTAAAGCTATTGAGAGGAAAATATCAGCATTTTGGTGGAAGCAAAACACAACCAGGAGAGGAATACATTGGAAGAATTGGAACTTGCTCAAAGAGAGGAAAGACCTAGGGGGGCTGGGATTTAGGGACCTACTTGATTTTAACAAAGCCCTTCTAGGCAAACAAGCATGGAGACTCAGCCAAGCAAAAGATACACTATAGGCCAGACTATTCCAAGGTCTCTACTTCCTGCGCGAACCATTTTGGAACGCAAAAAGAGGCCATAGACCTTCTTAGGGGTGGTAGAGTATTTTATCGGGAAGGGATGCCATAGAGGCGGAGCTAAAATGGGAGGTGAGGAATGGCGAAAATATACGCATTAGAGAAGATAGGTGGCTGGTTTTCGGGAAAATTGGTGGCCCAGCCAACCTAAACGACCCATAGGTCGTAGCAGATCTCATAAACAAGGAAACAGGGGAGTGGAGGGCAGAACTCCTAGAGAAGACCATTGGAGATCCCTTTATTCAAGAAATCCTAGCTATACCTCTGAGTAGGACTCCGGAACCAGATAAACTAATCTGGACAGCAAACAAGTCAGGCATATATCAGGTCAAAAGTGGATACAATGTCCTACGAGCCAAGAACAGACCTCTCTCTCCCTCCACGGCATCGTCATCCTATCAGATCCCAAAAACACTTTGGAGCGAAATATGGAAACTACCAACACCTCCTAAAGTCAGATTTTTCACATGGTGTATATGCCAAGACGCTTTGCCTACCAAAGAAAACCTCCACAAAAGGAAATTAGTACCTGATGAGCGTTGCCCAGTCTGTAACCTCGCCCCAGAAACCCCCAAACACCTCTTTCTCCTCTATTCATGGACCAAGCAAGTCTGGACAGCAGCGGAAATCCCATTAGAAACCTCTCCGACAACAATCACTCGGATCGACAGAACAATAACTGACTTCCTTACCTCGCCCAACTTACCGACGACAAAAGCCCTTTTTGTAAACGTCCTTTGGTCCATCTGGAAAGCTCAAAACAGAGCAGTCTTTGCACAACAGCGCCCTGACCCACAGACCATAGCCATAGAGGCCCAATTACAAACTGCTTTACAAGAGAAATGGATACCAAACAGCAGCTCCAAACGCTCACCTCAAACGAAGATCTAGACGCCGTCGGGACTGGAAGCCGTGAAGATCAACGTTGACGCCGCCTGGAACAGCTCAACGGAAGGTTCGACAGCCGGCCTCTGCAGAAACGAACACGGCATCCTCATTGCTGGCTTCACCCATTCGATTCGAGCTCCATCTGCCCTCATCGCTGAAGCCCTAGCGATTAGGTCAAGTCTGCTGTGGTTGGAAGAACAACGAAGTACAGATCGAACTGAAAGTCTTCTCTTTAAACAAGTGCAGATCAGTTCCGACAACTTAAATGCCGTTCAAACCATAGTGGGCTGTGAAGCACCTCCATGGGCCCTGCGCTCGGTAGTCTTGGACTGCAAAAGGATTCTGGGCCAACAACAACAAACCCAGTTGATACACGAACCAAGAACTGCGAACAAGGCCGCTGATTGGGCCGCTAAGGCCCATTTAGCCAATACCCTCCCATCTACTTGGGTAGCTCGCCCTCCGCAACCTCTTTTATCTATTTTACGCCTAGAGTTTGGCTCTACTTGTAACAGACCTCTGAGTTAGTAATGAAAATGACTCCCTTCTGACAAAAAAAAAGAAAAGATACTAACATTCTTTCAAACAAAAAAAAAACAAAGAAGAATACTGACACTCATATCGACCATTTTCCACCACCAACTTGATTGACATGTCAATTTCAAATTGGAAAAGTAAGTCAAGCATTCCTGTCTTGAGAGCAAAATACACGCTAATTTGATTGAAAAAGGAAAAGATAAAATGTTTTAGTGAAAAATTGCTTTGAAGAATTAATTTTGAAACCTACCGTTGATTTTGGTCCTCTCGCTTAGAATTAATATCTATGGAACTATCATTTTCATATTTTACAGTCTTGATTTTTCTGTGAATTAATTTCCATGGAACTTGTCTCAATACTATGATACACTAATATGTAGTCTGACATGAGATTATATATATATATATATATATATATTTCAAATATTAATAGGATATTAGCAAATCGATAAATTTTTTAGGCACAAACAGCCATAAGGGGGTGAGTTTGAGAACTAAGGAAACTTCAAAAAAATTTGAGTGAAGAGCTAGTGCTGTAGAGGCAATCATGCATATGCAAACAAGTTATCTCCTATCAATGAAATATAAAGGGCTTTAAGCTATAGAACAATTGCAAAGCATATTTATAGTACTTTGGCCTATCCACTCGGCTTACTCCACTCTTCCAATTCTAACAGTCCAAACAAACACTAAAATTCACTATATAATCCTTGAGATGTCAATGCATCTGAAGATGCTTCCTTCAATTTGTAGCCTTGCTTTTACATATAATTTGTAGAACTTACTGAAAAAGTGTTTCTACATGTCATGTCACCAATTTGTGTGCCTACAATTAACTCTCAGATATTTAAAAATTATAACATCATCATTTTCAAGATTATAGCATGAAGATAATGTTTTTGGTAGTTTGGCATAGTAGCTCAACAACAATGAATTTGCATGATGGTCATTGATTGATGACCGGGTGGTTCTCGCCTTTTCAGCGGCCAAAAGCAAGTTGCAAATTTGAAAACGCTGGTCGAGGGCACCTGATAATTTTTTCCAGATTAGACATCAATCTTTGTTAGGTGAGTTCAACATGAGGTAATCTTGCAGTGACTTGTATTGATACATCAATCGCGCATGGCCATGAGCATCCAACAAGTACGTCAATCATATGTGGATAGATCTATGGGGATAGATCCACACATTAATATTACATAACAATCATGGTGCGCTCCTTGATGAATGTGGTCTTTCCTATGGTATGACATGCATCATGGTGATTTTATGTTAAATGACCGGTTAAAGCATATAAATAACCTACATGGAAGCCAATTGAGTTTCATAATTTTTTATTGAACCGAATTCGATTCGTACAAGTATTGGTTTGAACTACTGCCCTTTTACAGGAGAGAAGGTACTATAGTCTGAAAATGAGAGAAAAGCCAAGCTAAAATGTGTGGCCCCTTTTTTGCAAGGTAATTGGGCTTGCCAGTATGTTTGCCAATGTTAGCATAGTGAAGCAATTGAATATTACATTCTACTTGCAGCCTCTTAAAGAATTATCTCATATTTTGCGAAGGGATAGAGTTCATATTATGGACTTTAGACAGTAATTTCTTGTTTTGTACCTTATGTTTACCTCAAAAAAAAAAAAGTGTGGCCCGTACTTGCATCATCATTCCTCCGATTATATTGATTATCACTTTCATAGACTCATGCCGTCTAACGACCTGATCAACTCAATAAATTGTGGTTTGAGTATACAGACACTTAAGTTGATAATTTTTCCATGGATTTGCTTGACTAGCTAGGTCAATTTTAATGAAGATTTGGGAAAGTAAATCGAGTTTGATATTGAAAAATGATCAAGATCCCACAAAATGCCCTCCCAGTCTGAAGAGCAAGATAGCTACTACGTTGAGATTCATCATTTTGTACTGTTCACTCATCATCCTCGTACTTCTGAATATGTGCTAAAATTTGAAAATGAAAGGAAAGATTTATCTTGCAATATATAGTCAATGAGAAAAAGAAATCCTCACAAGGCTCCATTTGCCCGTTTATTCAATGGCACTTGAAGCCCATAGGTGGAGTAACTTTTTGNCCCCCCCCAACTTCAAACGAGAATGTGAAAATAAAATGGATCTTGCTAATAAATGTCATTGAGACACTTGTTAGATATGTTTAATATAGAAAGATTCAATTTTCAAAATATTAATTGTGTACGTCATGAAGACAGTCAGTGCATTATAGTTTGCAATATTCTATTAACAAGAGCCCCGTGAACATTGTTCAGGTAAAATCCAAGTAAAATTTATTCTTGTGAAAGTGGAGCATCCACCTAGTATAAAAGTGGGTAAAACTTGCGGGAAGTTGAGCCATACGGCACGCTTTTGTATGAAACTCTCAGTAATCTGTTTTTTATGATCACTTTAGCAAATCCTTAATCCTAACATATCCCTAACTCAACATCTCAATCTTATGCAAATTTTGATAAAAAGATATATTATTGGTATACTTTTGTACATTTTTATTCGCAATCCTCTAATGATATTTTTGGTAATAAATGCTCTAAATTTTTTTTAAGTATATATACATTCTATTTTGAAATACCTGCAACTTTTATCTTTAAAGAAACTTGCTCAAGACAAGGTTTTGAAAGAATTTAACAGTTATAGGGATATCTATCTTATAATTGGCTCATTTGTAACAAATTATATAATAAAAGGTCAATTTCATATGTGGCTCATATTTGAAAATTAAAGAATATTAAAATAATATCTGAGAACACAATTATATTTGATATATCTATATTTACGCACTTCGGCCACCAGCAGTTTTTGTTTCTTGGTCAATCTAAATTCATGTATTTTAAATCCACTTGCTCGTATGATTTTCTTGCCATCAACTTCAAGAACCTCGAAATAGAGCGAGCGGCTCATTCTGGATTTCATTCGCAGAACCCAAGATCGACCCCGTCCTTCACTCGGTCGTCAACTGTCTGCAAAGAATTATAGCGGATGTGTCCATAGTCGATTAATGTTCCATTTGTACGTATAGGTTTGCAGGTCCTAGTCTGTCGATGTGTTTAGTGTAGACTATTCAAAGTCTTGCGGAGATGACGCCGGTCTTATGAGCAAAATGCGTTAAAAGGAATAGTATTGCTAACATAATAAACTCAATACGAAATGCTGACATGAAAAGATAAGAAACGAGAGAATGAGACTCGTTTACTTTTTGGTCCCCGTGATGATAACAACCTTTCCACAAGTAGTTTGCCAGGTAGTAATAATGCATACCACAAGTCTTTTCTCTATAGCATCATCATTGTCTTTACTCCAACAGCGAATCGACATAAAAACAAGACGAGATAATTTATGAATTACACAGAGAAAGACTTATGATATCTTATACTGATAGAAATTGACATGAACTACAAATATTAACACGAATTGTCTGACTTAGATGATGTAGAATCTACATTGACAACAGCAAGTAGTCAAGTGAAAATTTAAATTAGAGATTTTGTCCATATTTTTGAAAGAAAATATTTTCACGAGGGAAACAAAACTTTACATTTATCCATTAAAGCGGGTCGCGTTAAAAGGATAGAGGCTGTGTGGTTGAGATGATTTCTGGATTAATGTGGCAAGCACTCCATATTTACCATCTCAAAACAACGACTTATGCATTGACCTTGACTGAGGCTTCATCTAATAATGATTAGCTATCTATAAATATCTTACCAATCTTGTTGTTAAGAACATGCGAACCTGGACAATCTCACATCCTCAAAACCACCCCAAAAATCATGGCCTCTTCCTTCTTTCTGTGGAAACCGTCTTCTTTAGGAGTCTTCTTGTTCTTCTCGCTCTTCTTCGTAATCAAACTCACCATCTTTGTTTCCACTCCATTTCATAGCATAGTCGTTTCTGCTTCCTCAACTTCTTTCGCTCCCAATGTGACCAACCATAAGGATGAAGCAGAGGCTCTCCTGAAATGGAAATCTAGTCTCGAAGACTACAGCCAGTCTGTCCTATCTTCATGGCATGGTAACAACTCTTGCCACTTCTCTAGTGTCACTTGTGACAAATATGGATTCGTCACCCATCTTAATCTTTCTAATCTCGGTTTGAGAGGAACTTTGAATGGTCTCAACTTCTCGTGCTTAACCAAGGTGGTTAGCCTTGACTTCCACAACAACTCGATCTATGGTCCTATACCCTCAAATATCGCTAACATTTCCAAATTGAACTATCTTGATTTTTGTGAGAATAAATTCTCCGGAAACATTCCTCAATGTATAGGCATGCTAAAGAGTCTTCGCTTTCTGTACCTATGTAGAAATTATCTGAGCGGACACATTCCTCGGTGTTGACACCTAAATTTTGGCAATTTGTTTAAGTGTTTATTAATTGCATTAAAAAATTGGGGATTAATTTCTAACCCCTTAACAAAAAATCTTTTTCATTAAAATTGCATCGCATATAGACATTAGAAGCACTTGCATCACTAATTTTAAAACTTATCAAGAAAATTTTTTTTAAAAAAATTATTTACTAAAAAAAATTAATTAAAAAAAAAAAAACGTCGGTTCGGGCTAGGGCCAGGCCTGCCCGGCCCCTTCCTCTTTTCCCTTCTCTCTTTGGTACCTGGGCCGGCCCTTCTCCTTTGGTTTCGGCCCGGCCCGTCCGTCTCCTCCCTCTTCCCTTCTTTTTCTTCCACGCGCGAAGCAAGAACCTGCAGAAGAGAAATAAAAAAAAGCGGCAGCAGCAGGTCAGCAGGGAGGAGCAGCAGCAAAGCAACAGCAGGAAGTCAGCAGAGGGGAGCAGCAGCAAAGCAACAGCAGGAAGTCAGCAGAAGGAAGGCAGCAGCAGGAAGTCAGCAGAAGCAGTGCAGAAAGAGGGCCTGAAAACCGAGAAAAAAAAGAGAAAAAACGGGGGGAGAGCCAGAGGAAAAGAGAGCAAGAGAAAGTCTCTGAACAAAAACCAGATCTGAGGGTGAGAGGACTCCGGGGGAGATGGACGAAGAGGGAACCGAGAGGCTGTTCGGAGAAAACTAGATCTGAGAGGAATAAAAAAGAAAAAACGCAGAACTGGGCGGGAGAAAAGAGAGAGCTCGGAGGACCCAGCGACTGATTTCGGGGATCCGGGGGAGAGACCGGAGACAAGAGAGAGAGTGAACCGAAGGGAGAAGGCGAGCTCGAGTGGTTAGCCGTCGCCGGAGGACCGCCCGCCGCCGTTGTCCGCTGCAGCCCTTCCCCGAACCAGGTAAGTTCGGCTTCGTTCTTGCTCCGTTTTAGGCGCACCGGGCCGGAGCTCGTGGCCGTCCTGCTCGCGCAAGCTCCGGCCCTCGTTGCCCTTGCATTTCGTTCCCACGTCCCTCGTATGCTATGTTCGAAGACCCCCAAGGCGTGCTCGAGGCTCGGTTGAGCCGGAAATCTTTGAACTCGGTAGCGCCCGTTAACCGTTCGGTGAAATGCCCCAAAGAGAGCCGGCGCACAATTTTTGTTTTTAACCCAAAATCGACTAGTGCCAGCTGTTATTCTTGTTAAATCATGTTAGTCTCCTCTGTTTATGCTGTGTTTATGTATGGTTTATGTTAAATATTCGTGTGTTTTGGAATCGACGAAGTTTTTTTCGTGATGAAAACGTTCGCCGCATTTCATGGTCGGAGTTGGTTAACGCCGGCTGGAGTGGACGACCGGTGCGTGGCGGTCGTCAGTCGGAGTGTGGGCTGCGTTGGGGGTCGCTGGTTTAATAAAAATAATAAAAAAAAGAAAGAAAGAAGAAGTTGCAGTCATCGGGCGGGTGTGCTGCTGTTGCGGGGAGAGAAGTACCGGGCGTGCATGGGGGGGGGTGCATGGGGGAAAAGAAATCTGCAGGGAAGGAGACCAAAAAGAATAAAAAATAAGGAAAGAGAGAAAATAAATAAAAAAG
>CM026414.1:17584813-17636744 GCA_014858505.1 Corymbia citriodora subsp. variegata
GAAGGAGCTGGTCACACACCGCTGCATGTCGCTTGTGTGGGCGGCCATTTGGATTTCGTCCGAGAGTTGCTGAAGCATATGCCGAAGCTTGCAGAAAAAGTGAACCCGCACGGTTTCAGCCCGCTGCACATTGCGGCAGCTCGTGGTGATGTTGAGATCGCGGAGGAGCTTCTGAATGTGGGTACACACCTTTGCTCCGTGAAGGGACGGGAGAGGAGAATCCCTTTGCATGATGCAGCCGAAAATGGGGAGGTCAATGTCATGGAGAGACTGCTATCCAGGTCGCCTGAGTCTGTCGAAGAGACAACCGCCCTAGAAGAGACCGCGCTTCACCTTGCCGTGAAGAACAAGCGGTTTGATGCGGTCGTTATGCTGGTGAAGCATCTGAAGCAGCACAATAAGGAGCAGGTGATCAATTGGAAGGACCACAAAGGCAACACTGCCTTGCATCTTGCTACCGAGGGCAAAAATTTTGAGGCAAGTCTCGCGATTCACTTATTTTATGGCACTTTTCTTTGTGCGTTACTTCAGTGAGGGTGTTAATTTGGTGTGCCTACCATATGCAAAAATCTTCTAAGCAAAGGAATTTATTTGATCATCACGGGAATATAGTATCTTAATGTCTGAAAATCAATGAGAGTAAAATAAAGATGGAAAGAATTGCAGGTGCTTAACTTCCTGCTTCGTGGGCATGCTGTGAAGTCCGGGGTCGTGGAGGTGAACGCCTTGAACGACTGTGGCTTGACGCCTCTGGATGTCTCAACTTTCTCGCAAAGGGGAGCAAGAGATAGAGAGATCAGAGAAATTCTTACACGAGCCGGAGCTGTAAGCGGAGGAGGAAGATTAAACTCGCCCGCTTCAGGACTAGTCTTGGGGGATGATGACAATATTGAGAGAGGTAAAGGTCATCAGTCAGATGGGGATTCGAACAAAGGAAAAGAGTCGTTGGGCGAGATACGCAATGACCTGCTGGTAGTTGCCGCGCTTATCGCGAGCGCGACCTACCAATCTGCGCTTATCGCGAGCGCGACCTACCAATCTTTGCTTCAGCCTCCAAGCATTTTAAAAGTTTACCCCCCAGAACCGGCGTATCCGAACAAATGGACTGAGGAATACCGCCCGGGACAACCTCTTCATGGGTGGCAACACATTCGGATTCCTGATGTCGGTCCATGTAATCATTTGCCTCACCAAAGCTCTCCCCGTCAACCTGCCACTTATGCTATCCTTGATCGGAATGGTTCTAACTTACTTTTCCTTCACGTTATCCCTATTGATCAAATCACCGCATGATAACCTGAACACCATTGCGCTGAACGTGCTGCCTCTTATTATAGCAGTTTTTCTTCTACTGATGCAGAGGCCATTGGCGGCAATTTTGCGCATTTTCTTGAAATGGCTTTCTCAATTTCATTGCCTAGGTAATTTGTACAAGCTAGAGCAGAGAAAGGACTGAAATTGTGGTTGTCAATGATGGTATTTATGTTTCCTTGAGGTTGAGCAAAGGCATGCAAGCCTTTAGCAGTGTTAGAGTTTATTCGTTGAGGTCAGATGTTAAATTGATGTCCTTGATTCTCTGCAGTTAATTATGTGATATCCGCAAGTGATCTACTATATCATATCTTCTTAATAAAATGTGTTGTGAGTTTATATCATGTTATAACTCCATGAATAGCAATTGAGTTTTTGAGACATGGTCTCACGAATTCTATTCTAAGTACTCATTTTGTCCTTGGTTCTTTAGATGGATTGGCCATGAAATGAAACATCTTTGGGCGGTTGAGAATGAATTTCACCGTTAGAGCAGGCGGAAGAATTAACAGAGATCAAGCAAGGAAATATTAAAAAAGAACATAATGATGGTGGCAAAGACGTGTTGACACCTAAATTTGACCGTTTTATTTAAGACTTAGTAGCATTAAAAATTAGGGATTAGTCCCCTTTTAAATTTAAAATTAAAAAATCGAAATTGAAAAAAAAAAAGAGAAAAAGAGGGGCAGTTGGGTTGGGTTCAGACACCCGGTCGATGAGTGGTCGTTGGGATGGTTGATCGATGGATGCGATGGGTCAGCGGCAGTGTGGATGCCGGTGACAAGACGATCGAAAGGTGGTGAGGCTCGTCACAAAGTGGCGACGGTCCCCTCGAAGGTTCGGCGAAAGAGGCGCAGAAGCTTGGTGCGCCGGAGGGAAAGTCAGAAGCTGCATGGGGTTTAAGACGATGCATGGGGGTGGAAGGAAATCTGCAGGTAAAAAAGACCAAAAAAAAAAAAAAGAAGACAAAAAAAATTTGAAAAAAGTAAAATATATATATATATATATATATATATATATATATATATAAAATATAAACGAAAATAGAACAAGGATATGGGCTTCATCTTGGGCTTGTGTACGCTGGGCTGGGTTCATCGCGGGCTGAGATAGCGGAGTCGAGAGCAAGAGTTAGAAATAGGCCTTTTCTAAAAAAAAAGAATTTCGTGGTTTTTTAAAATTTCTAGTGATTTAGGGCTAGCCCAGTCTTTTGTGCCGGACTGACAAGGTCCAAATCAGGTTAGCAGGGCTGGGTTTCCTAACCCGGTCGGTCTGAATTATTTTTTTCATTAAAAAAATCCAAAATTTCAGAAAATAATAAAAAATCATTAAAATCATTAAAAAATTCGAAATTTCATGGAAAATTCAGACACCTAAAAATTTATAAATTTTTTCAAAAAAAATCGAAAATATTAAACTATTAGAAATTCCAAAAAACAAAATCACAAAATCCCAAAAATTCCAAGTTTGTTTAGAGCTCCCTAAAAAGCTATAAAATAATTCTTGGACAATTTTCTCTTAAAAGGTGTGGGAAAATCGTCAGTCTAAAATTGTGCTAAAAATTGAATAAGCTCTTACGGCTTCGCCTTAAGGTTTTAATTATCCTCAGATACAATTGCTTTTAATTGCACGCTTATGAAGTGATGATTATGGTTCTCCCTTAGTCTAATTAAGGTTGTCATTTATTTATCTAATAATGTTAGGTGTTTATTTTCTCTTGCAATTTATTTAATGTTTCCTCATGGTGCTGATTGTTATTTTGATGATTTGCGCACCCACATGATCACCTCACATGTTAGTGGTTAAGTCTAAAATCAATTCAAGCTGCCTGACAAAAGTCTTTTTAAAATGAACAATATTAGGAACTGAAAGCGCACTAATTAGTTCATTAGTGTAATCAAATTCCTGACTCTAGATTCTCTAGTTGCGTAGAAAGTGAGGCATACTCTTATACCTCACTTGGTTTTTAGCCGACCCCAATAGGCTAGTGGTGACTCCTCATTAGAAGATTTTCATGAACACCCAATATCACGCGGGATATAGGCTTAGGAGAGCCCAAGTCTAATGAGGGTCCTAGATCCACTCTTTGGATAATACCCCTAAACTTATTTATTTAGATATTTATTTCCCTTACGAGACGGAAAAAATAGGTCGCAACAAGAAGGAAGAAGAAGAAAGAGAACATAAGGAAATAGAAAGAGCAAAGGTTTTTCTTTTAAAAATATCTAATTGAGCCAAAATTACACGTCATTAATGAGGCATTGAGGGAGAGAAGTGCATATAGAATTGGCACATTGAACTTTAACAGCAACGTTGGACGGAAAATTAACAAGGGACCACATTTAGATATAAAAGTGAAAAATGCTGACTTTTTATAAGATCAATAAAATTTGAAGTGAAATTGGGATCCAACCAAACATTGATACTTTTTAAGTGAATTGGGGCTTTAAAATAGGTGGACTAATAAAATTATAAACAAAAGCACTCAATAACTCCACAAGCTTTTAGAACCTCGAAGGAATAGACTCTCTATCCTTATATATCAAATAAAATGAGTTTCATGTCACGATTGTATTATGAACTTATCCCATTTTCTTTTTCCTCACAAAAAGATGGTGCTTAGTTATGAACTCCATCAACCATAGAGAAATGTGCTTTCATAGGTGCCATTCATTCCAGAACTTTAGGAGTACAAAATCAACTTTCACTAAAAATAAATTACTGAAGTCCCTATGGGCAAGCTATGCCATTTCATTGGTGGAGTTCTCGCCGTCCATAGCCACCGTGAATTCCTTTAGTAAATAGATAATAGAGATTTGCTCAATTATGAACTCTATTGAACATTTTTGAGATGTGTTTGGTTTTCATTGTAGTCTGTGTCATTTAATAACTACAAATGAGGATTATCATTGCTAGAGACAACAATAGATAGGTACGGTGTCTCTTTAAATGTTCCACATTTTTTGACAAATATATATATGAAAATATTTTTTATTAAATTATCTTTCAAATAATAAATATCGATTATTTTTAAGAAAATATTTTTTAAATTATTTAATATTTATGAAACAAACAATGCATAAATCAACCATTATAGTTAACAACATGAATACGTATACGCCCTACTGCTGCCCCAAATATACGTAAAGCAAAGAAATTATGACATGGGGGTCCCTAAGGAGTTCAATTATTTTTATACCACGACTACTCAATTCATGCTTCTGACCATATGGTATAAATCAAGTAATATGATAATGACTTGGAGGCAAGCGACATCATCCTATGGTCATGACTGACGTAATAGTTTTAGTTTGCGAAGACCTTGGCATTGATTTCACTTCTGCCGGCGGGTGACATGGTAGATACTCTTTGCCCTCGTAGGATAAAACAAAACGACATAAAAAGGTAATTCCATAGGCGCCGTTTCATTCCATAACTCTAGGACAATAAACTTGCCCTTCAATAAAAATGAAGTACTAAAATGAAGTACTAAAGTCCCTGTATTGTACTAATTAAAAAATGAGAAATTTCTTCTACTAAATTTTCTTTTATGTAGCCAGTGAGGGAGAGTGGTGGGGATGGCTGAGGAAGCGAAGCGGGAGGCCTGGAGGCATTTTCTTTTGGACAAAGAATGCCCCTGTCCATGGCGCGAATAATGGCAAGCGACATGCCCATGGTTGTCGTCTAGCAAATATCCGTGTCTCCGATGAGATTGATTAGGGGTTTCAATTGAGACAAAATCACTAATTATAAAGCTTACTTTGAGGCGAACAATTATCTCGGAGGTGCTTTGAGAAAAAAGCTTCTGGTTAAGATGAGCTTTCGAGATTTTTTTGCTTTTTATTTTCTGATGTATTTAAAAAGCCATTTTATGACCAAGAAACAAACCTTCGGCCACAAACCAACGTCCCACGATTCCAATGCTTTCTTTTCTTAGACACGTGGTCCTACTCCTATATTCGGTTGATCTGTGCTTTGATATTGTCAATATTTTTTTGAATATTTGGGCAATCATGAGTGATTATGTGCGGGGAACTTTGCTGCTGCTAGTCTTATTTCATCATTCACCCGTGATCTTTCTAGATGCTCGGAAAACTCTATAAATTGGATCAATAACTTAACAGGCGTCCAAGTCCAAAGGTGTCCCGAGAAGAGAGAGAGACCATCACCGTAGTTCGGATCAAATGGAGGGAAGGTTGTTAGAAGCAGATCGAAAGGGCAATATCCATGAGCTGCACGAATTGATCAGCGGCAATGAGCTCATCCTAGAGGAGATGGATCTCGAAGAATCCGGTCACACGTCGCTGCACGTTGCTCGTGTGGCCGGCCATTCAGATTTTGTCCGAGAGCTCCTGAAGCGTATGCCAAAGCTTGCGGAAAAGTGAACGCTGGCGGTTTCAGCCCGCTGCACATTGTGGCAGCTCGAGGTAATGTTGAGATCGCGAGGGAGCTCTTGACAGTGGGTCCACACCTGTGCTCTGTTAAGGGACGGGAGAGACGAATCCCTTTGCATTATGCAGCCATAAAGGGGGAGCTCGATGTCATGAAGCTATTGCTCTTCGCTTCGCCCTAGAGGAGACCGCGCTTCACCTTACGGTGAAGAACAACCGGTTTGATGCGGTGGTTGTGTTGGTAGATCATCTGAAGCAGCAGAGGAAGGGGCAGGTGATCAATCGGAAAGACCACAAAGGCAACACTGCCTCGCATCTTGCTGCGGGTGGCAAAAATTTCGAGGCAAGTCTTGCGGTTCCCTTATTTTATTTTATCATCACTGGAATATAAAATGTCTCGTCTATACAAAAGAAAATTCTGTAGCATCTTAATGTCTGAAAATCAATGAGAATAAAACAAAGATGAGAAAGAGTTGCAGGTGGTTAACTTCCTGCTTTACGGGCGTACTGTGAAGTCCGAGGTCGTGGATGTGAACGCCTTGAACGAGCGTGGCTTGACGCCTCTGGATGTCTCAACTCTCTCGCGAAGGGAAGCAGGAGATAGAGAGATCAGAGAAATTCTCGTTCAAGCAAGAGCCAGACACGGAAGACGATCAAGACCAGTCTCGGCGGCGGAGGACAATGACATCGAGGGAGGTAACAGTCGTCAATCAGCTGGGGAAGAACCATTCAAAGATGCTCCTCCATCTTTACCGCGTTCGCGATCAAAAGATTCAAAGGCAAAAAATGAGTCGTTTGCTGACATCCACAACGCCCTATTGGTGGTCGCCGCCCTCATCGCGAGCACAACCTACCAATCTGTCCTTCAACCGCCAAAAATAATAGAAGTTGACCAAAACAAACCACACGATCAGCCGCCAAATATAGTAGAAGGGCTTCACCAAAACAAATCAAACGATCCTAATTCCGAGAAATCCTTGACTAAATATTATGGTGGGGGCTTGGTGTACGGTCTCTTCCTGGGCGGCAACACATTAGGATTCGTGGTGTCGATCCAGATGATCATTTGCCTCACTAGAGATATCTCCGTCGGCAACAAGCTGCCACTTAAGCTGCCGCTTAGGCTATCCCTAGTGGCAATGGTTCTAACTTACTTCTGCTTCACGTTATCCCTGCTATTCTTGACAATGGGTAAAAAAAGTCCATCCAGGAAATTTCTACGCCTATTGCCGCTCATGATATCATTCGTTCTTCTACTGACACAGAGGTGGTTGGCAGTTGCTATAAATTTTTTTCTTGGAACAGCTTATTCAATTTCCCCTTCTAGGTAATATGTATGATCTAGAGGATAAGGACTCAGAAAATAAGGACCAAACTCATGGTTGTTAATGATGATGTTTTTTCTTTCCTTGAGGTTGAGCTAAGACATGCAATCCTTTAGCAGTATATCATTGGAGTTTGTTCGATAAGGTCAGGTGTGAGATCGATGTCCTTGATTCCCTACAGTTGATTGTGTGATGTTTGCTAGTGATATGTTGTATTGTGTCTCCCTAATAAAATGTGTTAATGAGTTTATTTCACGTTTTGTAACTTCATGGATAGCGGTCGAGATTATGAGATGAGGTTGCGCAAGTTTGATTCTCATTACTCATCTCGTCATTGCTTCTTCAGATCAATTGGCCGTGAAGTAAAACATTTTTGTAAGGTTGAGTATGAATCTCTCCATTAGAATAGGAGGAAGAATTAATGGAGGTCCAACAAGGACATAGAAAAAAGAAATTAATGGAGGTGGCAAGGAAGGAAGAAGAAGAAAAAGAACATAAGGAAATAGAAAAAATGAAGGCTTTTCTTTTAAAAATATCTTATTGAGCTAAAATTTCACGTCATCGATGACGGGTTGAGAGAGAAGTGCATATGGAATTGGCACATTGAACTTTAATGGCAACATTGGAGAGAGAGTCAACTGGGGCTAGATTCCGATAAAAAAGTGAAAGATTGATGATACTTTATAGGATTAAAAAAGTTCGAAATAGAATTGGGATTCAATCGAAAATTGATGCTTTTTAAGTGAGTTGGGGCTTTAAAATAGGTAGAATAGTAAGCTTATAAACAAAAGCACCCAATAAGTCCACGAGCTTTTTAAACCTCAAAGAAAATAGACACTTTGTCTCTATAATGTAATATAAAATGAGTCTCACGTCACGATTGCATATGAACTTAACTCTCTCTTTTTTAACTCACAAAAAGACAATGCTTAGTTATGAACTCCTTCAACTATAGATAAAGGTGTTTTCATAAGTGTTGTTCATTTCAGAATTTTTGGAGTACAAAATTAACTTTCACTAAAAATGAACTACCAAAGTCCCATATATATTCGTTATATTAAATTTTAAAAAAATAATGAGAAATTTCTTCGGTTGAATTATTACTGACACATAAATTTTGACTGAGTATTTAAATTTACATTGCCTAGTAAATTAGGGACTAATTTGGCCCTAACAAAAAGGATTTTTTGCATCACCTAAGTATTAATATTATTTTTATTTTTATTTTTCCCTATTCTTGGATTAACAAAAAAAAAAAGCTTAGGGCTGGGCATGAACCCAGCCCCTATTCTTTTTCCCCCCACCACAGGGGCCTAAGCCCATCCAGTCTTCCTTTCCACTCGGGCCTAGGGCCTGGCCCTTTCTTTTTCTCTTATGGCCCGACCCCATCCTTCATCTTCTTCTTCCTCCTCCCTCCTTCTTTGTAGCTCACGCGTAAGGATGACGACACGCGGAGGACGACGACGCATGTGGAGCAAAGGGGTGGCCAACGCAAAGACCGGCGGGAGACTCGGACGGAAGGGATGCGCCTTCAATGCTGCCGAGCTAAGGAGTAGAGAAGGGCTACACCTGCTACGAGGTGAACAGCTGATGGGACGCCAGTTCAGCCAAGGGAAGGCCGGTCGACACACCAAAGACCAGAGATTGAAGCTCCTCTGTCAACCAGCCTCCTCAGCCTATGAATAAAGGGGCGAGTCGAGCTCATAAAGGGGGGCCAACAGGAGGACGAAGCCATGGAGGGGTGGACGAGAGAACAAAGCGTCCTTTGGAGAGACTTCCGAAGGCCAAATCTAGAGGGGGGGTCGAGCGAAAAAGAGATCCGAGAGAGCAAGAGTCACGAGGGTGAGACCAGAGAGCAAGGGAGCTGCTCGATCGAGTCCCGCCGCCGTGTGCGACACTAGTTGCTTGGCCCGACGCCGTTGTTGTTCAGCTACCAACGACGCCACCTGTTGGCATCGTTTCCGTGAGAGAGAGAGAGAGAGAGAGAGAGAGAGACTTGTAGAGGAGAGAAGAAACTGAGAAAGAGAGAGATCTGAGAGAGTAGAGGAGAAGCAAGTCTGAGTTGAGAGAGAGCCAAGGGGCGGCAAGCCCGGTGGAGGAAGAGATCTAAGGAAGGTGAGAAAAATCGGAAGAGAGAGTCGCTAGTTGAGCCCCCCGTCGTCAATTAGGCAACACGGGACTAGCCCCTTTCACCACACTGATCCGACACCACCACCGTTCAACCACCGACGATGAGGCCTGCCGTTGGCTAGCACCGCTGCCGTCCCCACCCGCGTCCGTAGTCGTCCTAACCCACAACGACCCCGCCACTCACGGGTCTCGACCGCCGTCGTCCTTGGTGCCACTTCGTTGTCCCGTCGGCTGGTCTCACGAAGATCGCTACCGCTCGTCGTGGTCAGGCCAGGACGTGCTCGGCCATCCCTCATCAGCGTCGTGGATGGACTGCGAAAGAGAGGGGAAACGCGGGTTAGGTCATGACCGGGTCGGGCGCGAGGAGCCGATGGACCCGCTAGGGTTTGGTTTTATGGGCTATGGGCTAAGATGAACATGGCCTATTGGGCTAGTCCTGTTTTCTTGGGCCGGACTTTTTTGGCTTTGACTATTTCTTTTATTTTCAGGTACATCCCCCGGGCCGAGCGAACAGGGCCTATTAGTCGAACTTAGCCCAACCAAGGAGCTTAAGGCTTCGAAGCTCGGGCCTTGTGCTGAGCTGAACTTGACCCGAGTTCGACCAAGAGACCCGACCCAGGTCCGATCGGTTTATTATAATAATAAAAATATATTATTATTGTTATAAAAATATTTTCAAAAATAATTAAAAAAAGAAAAAAATGTTTCATATTTTCCAAGAAAATCAGAAAAAGCCAAAAAAAGACACTTTTCTCCATAAATGCATGAAAAATCCTTTAAAAATTTAAAAATATCAAATTTGAGGGTTTAAACAAGATTAGATATCGGAAGGGTATTGATAATTAACTAGTGTAATCAAGTTTTTAATTCTAGTTTTTCTGGTTGTGTAGGAGTAAAATATTTTTCCTAATATTTTATTTGAGTTTCTAATCGATCTATCCAAAATCGATTAGTAGCAATTTCTATTTAAATGAAATTGAATTGCAGGTTAAAAATTCGAATCTTAATCCATGAATTGGTGAGCTTGGAAGAGCCATCGCTAAGCCTTAATAATGAAGCATTAATTGAGCCATTAGCCTCTGGATCCCAAAGGTCGCAACAATTATCTATTACTAGAATGTGATAAGATTAGGATTGGCAATATAACATGATTAAGAAACAAAATGATGAAAAGATATGTTGTGTCCGATCACCTATATGATGTGATGAGAAGGAAATTTTTGTATAGGACAATAATTTCAACCTATCTTAATCCATAAGAAGTCAGAGTTTGAAATTATCACAAAAAGCCAAATGTCCTTATAGTTCTGTTGAGGGTGGCCAACCTGCCAAGTTGCCCAAGTATGAGCTTCCCCAAGTATGAGGAGGCGGTGATGACCGAGAAGTCTGATGCAGTGGTGTAGCTGGAACGGATGGCGGAGAAGAAGCCAAGGTCCGAGAAGAAGCTCCCGAAGGAGGGGCCGGCGACAAGAAGAAGAGAGCGAAGAGGAGCGTCCAGACGTACGAGATGTCGTGCAAGGCCATGGGCATCATGATCAACTTCATCAACTGCATCTTCGATAAGCCGGGAGAAGTCATAGCTCGCGCGCTACAACAAGATTCCGACCATCACCTCCTGAGAAATCTGTATGGCCGTCCAGCTCATATCCCTGGTGAGCTTGCCAAGCACGCCGTGTCGGAGGGCACTTTTGATTTGGGCGATTTCTTAGGTAAGCAAAATGGGAGGGGATTGCAGAATCGAGAGGCTCCAATGAAATTTGTGTTGTCTCACATCAGCAGGAAGAGAGCGAATTAAGCTGGAAAGGGAAAGAGGGAGAAAGTGAGGGAGAGGAGAGCCGGACAACGAGCGTGCGGAGATAGAGGAAGAGAGAGAACGTAGCGGAAAAGGGTAGAGTGAGAAAAGTAAGTGAGGGGAGAGCATTAGTCAATTAGTGAACAGTGAGAGTGAGGGAAGGGGAAAACAAAACGAAATTGAAGTCCGATCTGATCCGAAGCAAACTGAAATATCAAACAAACCAAATTCCTTTATTAAGTATTCGAACCGACCTGAAAATTGATGAAGAGTAAAATGGACTAACGGCATAAGCATTCCCATCTTTTGACAATCATTTATGAATTTGCAATTAGTTCCAACAAGATTTGATTTAAGAATCGTTAAATTGGATGTGCATGGTATCACACAATGCAAAAGGAAAAAGTATCAAAAAAGTTATAAATTTATTATATTGATACTGATTTAATCTTAAAATTTTTGATTGAACCATTTTTTCAAATTGACATCAATTGAATCCGTTTAATCAATTTACCTTGGAAATTACTAGCATAAATACCAATGATCTATGTAACATGATTGATACTGACATGAATAATTTTTTAAATTTTTGAATATTTTTTGAATATTTGTTAATCTCTTTAAAAAATTTCTCTCTTTCTCCCTTCTCTTTCTTTTAGCCTATGGGTGGTACTCAGCCATCGTCGACTCTCAACTATAAGCAAGGGCCACCCTCACCAACTCTAGCAAGGGCTTAACCCTCACAACCTAGGTGAAAGGTCACCCTCGCCAAAGTCGACGAGGTCATCACTAGCCATGGCTGAGTACTGCCCATAAGCCAAAGGAAACGAAAGGAAAAAAGAGAAAAATTTAACAAAATTCGAAAAAAGCTTTTAAAAATAAAATAAAAAAACTTATCTACATAGTGCTAGTCATGTCATGTACAATAACTGATATTTATGTTAATGATTTTTAGTCTAAATGAGTTAGATAGACTAAATTTGTACCAATATGAAAATCTTATAGCTAAATAAGTTCTTTTGAAAAATTTAAAATCAAATTGATATCTATAAAATATATTTAAAACTTTTTTTGTACTTTTCCTCAATGCAAAAAATTTGCCCAAGTTTTCAATGAGAAAAAAGAAGAAGACGCAATCTAATCCAAAAACAAAGCAAGGATAAAAAGTTAACCCATTTGGTCAATTTGTAATAAAGAGAAGCCAATATCGGACTTGGAAAAGTCTAAGGAAAAAAACAATTGAAACAGTAATAACTAATTCCATTCAAACTCAACTCAGCCTAGAAAACAAGGGAGTCGCAAAAGTCTAAAAATGTGAAAATATTTGAATTTGGCTAATGCAAATATAAAATCAATGCCCTAACATGGATACAATATGCATTCTAAATTAAATTATATAAACGTTGGATCAAATACAAAAAGCTATATTACTGCCCTATATATCTATAAATCAAAGAATCAAGAAATGGCGTTCCAAGGCAGTTCATCAATTTCTATAAAGTGGCTTTTAATTCGGTGCTTCCAACTAAGGTGAAATTTAATATATGAAGTCGGGTTTGAAGAAGTCGCTTTAGAATTTCTACAATGGCAAGTGACGACATATTAGGGTTATGACTATGACGCAGTAGTCACATGTTTCAAAGACTAAGGCCCTGTTTGGTTCAGTTTTGCCAAGGGGCTTTCAGCCCCGAAAGCCCCTTGGCCAAATGCGAACCTGTTTGGTTTGTATTTTGGAGAGCTTTGGCCAAATGCAATTGCATTCTCAAAAGGGTTCAAAGGCCTTTAGGCCAATGGAGGGCTGGAGGTGCCTTCAAAACTTGCATTTTCGGAATGCCATTTGCTTGCTTTAATGAAAATATGCTAGTTGCCCATTTTGCCCTCATTTATTTAACAAAATCCATTTTTGCCCTTAGCCCAATGGAGGTCTGGAGTGGCTTTGGCATTGTTCATCTTCTCCGAGGAGCCAACGCGGCCGAAGACCGCCGGCCAAGGCATCCCCGACACCGGCGACCGTCAGCCCAGGTCACGTGCCCAAGCAATGGCGACCCAGGCAACGGCGAACCCAGGTGACCGTCATCGTCGCCTAGGTCGCGCGCCCAGAGGCGACCGTTGCCGTCGCCTGGGTTCGCGACCTAGGCAACTGCGACTCAGGCGACGGCGAACCCAAGCGACCGTTGTCGTCGCCTGGGTCGCGCGCCCAGAGGCGACTGCGACCCAGGCGACAGCGAACCCAGGTGACCGTCACCGTCACCTGGGTCGTGCGCCCAGAGGCGACCGTCGCGGTCGCCTGGGTTCGCGCGACCTAGGCAACGGTGACGGCTGACCACCACCGAAGGTGAATTAATTAAAAAAAATATTACAAATTTTTTATTAAAAAATAAATTTAGTCAAAGTGCATTACAAAATGTAGTATTTACCAAACGATATTTAGGCCAAAGTTGTTTTGCACTGCAATGAAAAATTTCATTTTACCAAACGGTATTTACATTTCGAAAAATCCCTTCACTTGCATTTTTTTAAGGGTATTTATCCAAAGCCGAACCAAATGAGCCCGACATCGACTTTACTTTCATAGACAGAAGCGACAGGTTTGACGAGGAAAATCCTCTAAAAGATTTAACGTACTTTCTATGATCATTTGAAGATGGAAAAAGTAAAAGGGGGCACCCAAGTCAGTCGGTGCCCTGGAAAAGCTGAGAAAAAGCAAAAGCAGAAAAGTACAAAATGAGAGGAACGCAGATAAACTCATCTTTCTTCTGCAGTGACTCTGACAAATCACATCACATTATTACGAATTTTCCCCTTTCCCATGGCGTGGGACCATTTTTCTTATTTCATCATTCACCAAAGAGCTTCTTGATACTCGGAAATCTCTATAAAATGGATCTATAATTTAACAGACGCCCGAGTCCAAAGGTATCCCAAGAAAAGAGAGAGGGAGGCCATCATTATAGTTCCGATCAAATGGAGCGAAGGTTGTTAGAAGCAGCTCGAAAGGGCAATATCGGCAATGGTGCGTAGCTAGCAGGAGGAGGGGGCGATGGCAGTAGAGGTGGCAATGAGTGGCTGGCTACTAGTGGTGACAAGGGGAGGGGGTCGTGATGCTAGCGACCGGCAGGGGAGGGGGAGCGGATGGCAATGGTAGCGGTAGCCAATGGCCGATGGGGGGAGCAGGCGACAATGGCAACAATGGTGGGTAGCTATGACTAGAGTGGGTGGATGGTTAGGAGTTAAGGAAATATTTCTTTGGGTGAAAAGTAGAAAAAAAGAAATAATTTTTAATTTCTATTCCAAAAATAGAAAAGTAAAAATTCTTTACTTCTGATTTATATTCCATACTTATTTCTAGAGTAAAAATTTATTCGAAAAATAAAAAAATGAAATTGTTTTACCAAACGGATTTTTGTTCCAAAAATAAGTTTGGAATAAAAAAATAATTCTAAAACAGAAATAAAATGGTTATCATGCGCGCTCTAAAGAGCTACCTAAGTACATAGACAAACTAATACAAGAGCAACTCTCGCTTGCTGTTTGCCTCAACATGTTGGCGATTTGTCACTATAACCAAGAGCAAATGTTGACAGGAAGCCGAAAGTCAACTCACTAGCTTTTCTTCATCTATTAAAATTTGTAGCGAGGTATAGTCATCATTGCGATAATCCTCAAGATCACCCAATCTCCACAAGCTTTTCGGAGTTTGAAGGAGATAGATACTGTATTCTTGTAATATAAAATAAAATGAGTCTCATGTCATTATACCATGCAAACCTAGTTCATGAATCAATTTTTTTGGGTGTCAAAAGAATGACACTTTGTTATGAAGGGGTAGTACATTAGGAGTGTCATAACTTTTGTACGACGCTCATTTTAGTACAAAAACTTTTTTCGCTCACTTGAGTGCCAAATGGAAGTAAAATCATTCACTTGAGTGCCACTTCACCAGAAAAGCTGACGTGGCTGCCAGAAAGTTAACATGGCAATTGGAAAATAATATTTTAATTAATTTTTATGAATTTTTTCCTTTTTTACATTTTTTTTAAAGCCGGCGAGGGCCATCGTTGACCCTTGCCAACCGCCGAACTCTCACCCAGATTGGGTAAGGGCCCCCTTACTGTCCGCCGCAAAGGCCTTGGGTGAGGCTAGCGAGGCCGTTGAAGGCCCTAGGTGAGGCAGTCGACGGCCTCACCCGTGGCGGCAATGGCGAAGGCCAGGTGGCCCTTGCCCAGATTTGGCCTTGGGCAAGGCCACAATGGCCCTTGATAGCCGCGGGGAGGCCGCAAAGGCCTCACCCAAGGCCTTCACGGCCAATGGCAAGGGCCCCCTCACCCAATTTGGGTGAGAGTTCAGTGGCCAGTGAGGGTCAATGGTGACCCTCGCCAGCCATAAAAAAAAAAAGAAAATTCAAAAAAATTAATTAAAATATTAAAATATTATTTTCCAGCTGCCATGTCAACATCCCAGCAGCCACATCAGCTTTTCCGACGAAGTGGCACTCAAGCGAACAATTTTATTCCGATTTGATACTCAAGTGGGCGAAAAAAAAGGTTTTAGCACCAAAGTGAGCGCCGTACAAAAGTATTAGCACTGCTAGTATCCCAACCTCTTCTTATGAACTCCATTAACAATAGAGAAAGATACTTTCATAGGCTTTTCACTGAAAATGTACTACTACCTCTATTCAACTAATAAGGAAAAGAGAAAATTCTTTTATTGAATTATCTATTACTAAAACGTGAGGTGATTAGGAACTTTGTATAATCAATGAAACAAAAGGACGAAAAGATATATGAAGAGTCCTAGGTGACCCATCACCTATTTGATGAGATGAGAAGAGAAGAAACTTTTTATAAAAGACAATAATTCTACCTAGCTAATGCTTAAAAATTCAAAGTTTGACTTGTTATAAAAAGCTAGATGGCATTTTCTTCTCATGTTTTATATACATTTCACTTTGTTTGTTTTCTAGAATTCAACTCACTCGTATCTCTTCTACATCCAATTTTCATGAGCAACGAATTGTAAAGTTATCTTATATGACCTATCATCGAGGTGTTTGGCCTACAAATAAAGAGGTTAGTTGTCTTTCCTTAGGTCAGCAATTTGATTCAAATCACAAACGGATCTCTAAACAACTCATTACACCTAATTACAACATATCTCATGCTGAGAGACTTTTCAACTGCTAGTATCTTAGTGGGGTTCAAGTCGTGGATAGAATAAAATAATTATGGCTTAGTACGAACATTAGATAAGAACTGTGAAATTAGTTATCGCCATGGAGGGCGATCATTCGAAGAAGTCATATTATAATTACATTGTGGCAAGTGACGACATCCTACAATTTTGACTCTAAGGTAAAAGACGAAGTTTTGTAAGACCATAACATTAACTTTATTTTACTCAAAAAAGAAAAATGATGAAAAAAGGCATTGCCTTTATGAAATATGACGTTGGTCAATTATAAACAGCAGTGTATGCCAAAAAAATAGCTAAACAAAAAATAAACTTATAAACAAGATAAGTCAATAGGAGTAGATCTACTCTGTCCCTACAAAATGAACTAAAATGAGTCACGTTATGGTAGTAGGTGAACCAAGCTCATGGGAGGAGTCATATAATTGTCTTATATGACCTATGACCGAGGTGTTTGGCCTACAAACAAAGAGGTTAGTTGTCTTACCCTAGATAACGAGTTTGATATACTATGAACAAATTACTGAACAGTTCGTTGTGCCTAGTTACAATATTTTTGGTGTTGAGAAACTATCAAACCGTTAGCATGTCAGGAGTTATAGTAATAGGCTCGCCAAATCTAAACGATGAGATCACAGGCGGCGTGAAATTACTATAGTTCAATATGAAAATTCCATAAGATTAGTGACGGCGGGAGGCCTACTGGTTCTAGTTGCTGCTCCTTGGTCTATTATTTTATTTGAAAAAAGTTATTTTACATGACCTATTTATTAGTTTTCTTTCTGCCTAACGATCTCAATGGCTGGGCGGCGTGCTTTCAAACCAAACCATAGCACTAAAGAAACAACAGATCTGCATTTGATCGGGTGAGACTGCCCATATAAAGAAAGAGAAAATGCAACCGAAAAAGATTTCAAGCAAAGATAAACTGAATTGCATGCATAGGTTATTTAGAAAAATTGCATTCACTCACCACAAATTTGAATCACAAGTCTAATTTTATGGCATAACTTCTTTATTGGGAAAAAAGACACCACAAGTGCCATAATTTTCATACAGCATATAATTGAATGCCACAACTTTTTCGATCACTTAAATGCCACAATTTATGTATGGCACTTATTTGAATGTCATCATTTTTTTTTCCGGATCAATTGAATACAATATAGCTTTTTATTTGCTTACTTGAGTGCTACAGATTCTTTTAAAAACATTCGCTCACCACAAACTTGAATTATAAGTCAAATTTTTTGGCACAACATTCTTTAATACCATAAGAAATTGAAAAGATAGGTATTTTTCAAACGATTGGCCAAAACCAATGACGCCCGAAGTTGATGATGCAGGTCCTCTCTCTCTCTCTCTCTCTCTCTCTCTCTCTCTCTCTCTCTCTGGTCTTTCTAGTCTTTTCTCAACAATTAGTCAACCGATGGATATGCATATGCACTTGTATGTCCAAGTTATTTCAACGAGTCCCCAGAAGAGGCCTTTGCCTGATCAGGAAATTTCCCCCATAAAAAAGCAATGGTGCCTGCAATGAGGTGCAAACTGCACTGTGCACGTCCTCCATATGTTTCGTAGGGCATAAATCCACATATTCACACCTAAAATGGAGCAAAGATTGTTAGAAGCAGCTCAAAAGGGCAACATCGACGAGCTGAATGACTTGATCAAAAGCAATGGGCTCATCCTCAAGGAGATGGCTCTCAAAGGAGCCAGTAGCACGCCATTGCATGTCGCTTGTGTGGCCGGCCATTTGGATTTCACCCGAGAACTCCTGAAGTTGACGCCAAAGTTCGCAGAAAAAGTGAATGTGGATGGTTTCAGTCCATTGCACATCGCGGCAGCTCGAGGTGATGTTGAGATTGCGAGGGAGCTCTTGAGATTGGATCAACGCCTCTGCTTTGTGAAGGGAAGAGAGAGAAGAATTCCTTTGCATTATGCCGTCATAAACGGGGAGCTCCATGTCATGAAGTTACTGCTCTCCACTTCGCCTGAATCTGTCGTAGAGAGAACCGCCCGAGAGGAGACGGCTCTTCACCTTGCCATGAAGAGCAACCACTTTGATGCGGTCGTTGTGTTGATGGAGCATCTGAAGCAGAACGAGAAGGAGCAGGTGATCAATTGGAAGGATCACAAAGGCAACACCGTCTTGCATCTTGCTGCTGCTGTCAAAAATTTCGAGGCAAGTCACTCGTTTCCCTTATCTTATTACACTTTTGTTTGTGCATTATTTTAGGGAGGGTGTTAATTTGGTGTCCCTACAATATACAAAGATCTTCTAAGCGAATGAATGTATTTGATCTATGCAAAAAGAATTGCTGTTTTATCTTAATGTCTGAAAATCAATGAGGATAAAACAAAGGTGGGAAAGAGTTGCAGGTGGTTGACTTCATGCTTAAGTACGAGGTTGTGGAAGTGAACGCCTCGAACGGGAGTGGCTTGACGCCTCTAGATCTCTCAACTCTCTCCCAGAGGGGAGCAGCAGGAGATAGAGAGATCATAGAAATTCTCACCCAAGCCGGAGCCATGCATGGAAGAGGAAGATCAAACTCACCTACTTCAAGACCAGTCTCGGCGGACGACAGTGATATCAAGGGAGCTGACAATCATCGATCAGATGAGGAGACAGTCACAAATGCTCCTCTATCATTATCACGTTCGACATGGACAAATATGAACAAAGAAAAGGAGTCGTTGAGCGACATACGCAACGCCCTGCTTGTCGTCGCCACACTCATTGTGAGTGCGACCTACCAATCTGTGCTTCAGCCTCCACGCTTTTGGTCAAATGTCGACCCTAATTCCATTAAAGGCTCCTTCACGCCTCCTATTTTTTTGTCTTCTCAAGCTGTGGACGTTGTATACACCGTCTTCATGACCGGCAATACATTTGGATTTTTCGTGTCGATCAAGATGATCGTTCGCCTCACCAGAGATCTCCCCTGTAAGCTGCCACTGAGACTCTCCTTGGCCGCGATGGTTCAAACCTACATTTGCTTCATGCCATTCATGCCGTTCACGTCAATGAACAAAGAGTTACCTCTGTTAACCGCGGTAATGTTGAGCGTGTTGCCACTCATCATATCAGTTCTTCTGCTGCTGATACAGAAGTGGTTGGCGCAAGCTATAGATTTCTCCCTGGAAGGACTTTTTAGGCATAACCTCACGAGCGATATGTATAGTCTTAAGCATCCAACTACTCGCTGTTAATGATGGTATTTCTCCTTCCTCGAGGTTGAGCTACTAAATGCAAACCTTTAGCAGTCAAGTGGAGTTTGCTCGACAAGGTCAGAAATTGATGTGATTTTCCTAATAAAATGTGTCGTGTTTATATCACCCTGGTAATTTCGATAGCAGTCGAGATTTCAAGATGAGGTCTAAGTACTCCTTTGGTCTCGCTTCTCCAAATGATTGATGGCCATCAAGAGAACATTTGTGAGGTTGAGAATTTGTCCGCGAGAACAGGTGAAAGAAATAGTGCTAATACCTATGGGCTCTCACAAAATTAATGGGGATCGATACGTGACAAGCCGTGAGCATGGAATCAGAACAAAAGCGCAGGATATGCAAACTTAGTCAGAATGAACCGAATGGTACCAATAGTAATTCAAATGATATCAAAAGATCATTACTGCATGGTAAAGGCAGTTTTAAGCGGATAACAAGAGAATAACTATTTGAGAACGTTGAGATCTAATTTTAGAACGCCAACTCAAGAATAATCTTTTGATTCGGTCTCATTTGACATACAATGACAATAGAAGGGTTATAGAGACATAAAGACGAAACCCTTTGTAAAAAATTACTAGAGAAGGGAATATTTTTTCGGAATACTTGTACGGAAGGGACATCTTTTTCAGTTTTAAGAAAAGTCTTATATACCGAATCAATACACATTTCAATTGAAATTAGGATCCGTGTACACACATCTTTCCATGGCACCGATACTAAGTACTTTATCGTTTGGGGCTTTAGTCAGTCTTTTGATAGAGATTAATCCTTTATTTCCAGATGTGTTGCCGTTCTGTTTCTTTTTTTCTTTTTTTACTTTAGATGTGTAGACATGAAGAATATTGTTTTTTTATATTTCCTAATTTTCTTTTCCCCCTTCTACGTTCCTTGCAACCTCCATTTATGGATGTGGAGCTGCCCGAGCTCAAATCTGTATCGATGATTTTCATCTTAACTTTCTACTTCGCCTTTTAACTTAGCTCCTATTCAATCTCACCGGCTGATTCCTTAATTTCACATGAGATGGGACGATGAGTTACATTGATAATAGATCTAAATGTGCCCTTTGGGAACAAAGAGCTCAAAAGCCACAACTTCACGTTACATCTCTGTTCTACATATCGACAACCAAAGTGAGTTTAGCTTCACTTGACCACATCCACTACATATTTCTCCAGTTCGCTCAGGTTCCTTCGGTCCTTTTAATCAGTTTGCTCAGTGTATGATGCACAAATGCAGGCTCTTAATGATGAAAGGGAAAAAACAGCAGCATGGATGACCTTGCGTATGATGTTCACCCCTCACTGCAATCTCATCGAGCCACTGACCTAGACCTTTTTTCTATTTTTTATTATATTTTCTACACAAGAGATCCAGGCTTGAAGTACCTAGGGTAAGGCGAACTATTGGCATAGGTCCTTGGATGGGGTTGATTGGATTGAGAAAGCATTGTAGACTCCATGGGGACTCATAGCTCGATGAGTACCGCCAAAGAGTGAGTAACAAGTGGAAGGACTATGGATAGCAAGTACGATTTGGATGTTAGTTGGCATCCCAGGCTAGGAGAAAGAGTAGTCTTTGGCTACCCTTCTTTTGAGAGTTGGTTTTGAATTCATTGAGAGTAGCCACTCCTCAATCTTCAAAATCTAGTCTCTCATTCCATTTGACTCTGGTAGGCAAATCTCTCTCGATTCTTCATATATCTCTGTATTGTACATATATCTCATTTGATTATTTATATTTTTTGTTGATTCTAATGGATTATACATAAATATTATAATATCTTGTTAACTTACTTAGTCATCTTCTATAGCCTATAAATACACTAATATAGTCTTCATTATGGAACATGCAGAAATAACACAATTATTTCTTTTACATATTCTTAATATGGTATTCGGCCAAATCCTGCCTTAATTAATTTTGCAAGTACGGCTTTTTGTGCCGTTCTTAATCTGGCTGCACATGAGAGAGGATATTAAAGTATTTTGTTAGAAAATAGGATATTGTGGAAAGAATTGAGTAAAGAAAACAGAAGAAGGAATGTGTAGTAATATTTTGGTGTTTGTATTTTTGTCTGTACTTTGCACAATTACAAAAGCTCTACTTATAGACTCTCACAAGAAGAACGATGTCAACAATTAAGGAGATTTTGAAAAGAATCACAATTCATCAATTGAAAATCGATGTAGTGATTTGTTGATGCTTGATTTGTGGGGATTTGGTTCTGTCAATTTGTTTCTTTCTTTGGTAGAGATTGTGTTGCGGGTTTCCTTCTTTTGCTTGATTCTTCCAATCTTCCTTCTTTGGTGTTACCATCTTTAGTGGAGCCAGAATATTGCTGATTGTCTGATTGTTGCAGATTTCGTGATTGTCGGTGATTGATTGATTCTCTTAACATCCCCCCGCAAGCTGACTCGGCAGAATGGACAGTCAACTTGGTTCGAAGCATCCGAAATCTAGCTGATGAGAGTCCTTTGGTGAAAATGTCGGCTGGTTGATCGACAGTTGAAATATAATGAATTGAGAGTTGACGACGTGCCAAGCGTTCCCGGATAAAATGAAAATCAATCTCCACATGCTTTGTGCGAGCATGGAAAATCAGGTTTGCAGTTAGATATATGGCTGAAAGATTGTCACACCAAAGTGCAGGCGGATGTGAAGGTAGTGCCCGAAGATCACGTAGCAAAAACTCTATCCAAATGAGTTCAGCTGTAGTGTCTGCTAGGCTTTTGTATTCTGCTTCGGTGCTAGAGCGAGCAACTATTCGTTGTTTGCGCGAACTCCAAGAAATAAGGTTGGAACTAAGGAAGACACAGAAGCCACCAACTGAGCGTCGATCGTCACGATCACCGGCCCAGCTTGCGTTAGAAAATGCATGGAGAGCAGTGGAGGATGAGCGGTTAAAATGTAGCCCATGGTGTAGAGTGTCAATAAGATAACGCAAGATTCGTTTCACAGCTTGCCAATGCATAGAGGTAGGAGCATAAAGAAACTAACAGGCGGTGTTCACAGAGTAAGCTATATCTGGGCGTGTGAGGGTGAGGTATTGAAGAGCTCCAACAATGCTACTATAAAGTGCAGGATCAGGCATAGGATCACCAGAGTGAGCGGATAATGGTTCATCAGTGGTATAAAGAGTAGGAGCAGCTCTAGCTTCAGTCATTTTGGACCTCTGCAGGATCTCTTGTGTGAACTTGGCTTGATTGAATAAAAGGCCAGTGGATGTGTATTGGACTTCCATTCCCAAAAAATAATGAAGGGGTCCAAGGTCTTCGATGGCAAATTCACCTTGGAGGGAGTTAAGTAAGGATTGTTGAGGAGCCTGAGATGATCCTGTGAGGATGATATCGTCCACATAGACAAGCAGAAAAATGCTATAATGTGGAGTATGCATAATAAAAAGAGAAGAGTCCGCAGTAGATACAGAAAACCTGATTCTAAGCAAATATGAACTGAGCCGTTGGTACCATGCGCGTGGTGCCTGCTTTAAGCCATACAGAGAGCGTCGAAGACGGCAGACGTGAGTTGGTCGTTGGGGATCAACAAATCCTTGTGGTTGTGTCATGTAGACTTCTTCAGATAAGTGGCCATGAAGGAACGCATTGGATACATCTAGTTGGCGGATGGGCCAGTCTCGAGAGTAAGCTACCGCAAGTATTAATACTTATCTATGAGTTTAATACTCTCTTTATTTATATATGTGTGACCACGTATTGATTTTTGGGTAGGAAACTTGTTTACGTGGTATTAAAGTAGATGGATCATCGTAGGAAAAGATTGATCATCTACATCATATTTCATGCGGACCCAAATTGATCATCAAGCTCATGCTCCTCCTCATCAATGTTCCTCATCTCCTTCACATGGCCTCACCCATCGCCACCAAGACCTCTTATGCTCCGGCACAACCTCTAGCAACCCTTCCTCAATGGTTGGCAATTGTCAAAAATCTCTACTATGAGTTCGTTGTCACAACCTCCCTTTCGCATCCTAAAGGTTAATGACTTGGCTAATGCTTATTAGGACTTAGCCCAAGCTTTCCCAATCTTATCAATTCATGATTTATATTTTGAGTTTTTAACTTGCAAGTCAATTTCATCTAAAAAGGAATCACAACTGATCAGTTTAGAATGGATCGATTAGAAACATAAATAAAATGTTTCTCTAAATATTTTACTCCTACGCAACTAGAAAAATTAAGATCGAAGACTTGATTATACTAGTTAATCACTAGTGCTCTTTCGGTACCTAATCTTATTTAAACCATAAGATTACTTTTTCTTGGATTATTTTAAGATTTTCCACACATTTGTGGATAAAAGTATTTATTTTTTAGCTTTTTTCTGATTTTTCTGAAAATATAAAGTATTTTTAGGTTTTCTGACTTTTTTTTTGAAATCATGAAATATTTTTGGATTTTCTGATTTTTCTAGAAAATATAAAAATCATTTTTTAGTTTTTTTTGGAATAAAAATATTTATTATTATTAAAATAATATTATTATATTATATAAAAATAGGGCGGACCCAAGTCGGGTCAGGCCAACATAGGCCCGCCAGCCCGGGTCCTTGGCTGGGTTAGCCCCAACAAAATGAGCCTGGCCTAACAGCCCATGACAACGAAAGGGCCCGGCCTCGGGCCGTGTCGCTCCGACCCACAATCCGGCACTGGCCCTCAACGCCCATATGCCAAAGGGACACAACAGCAGCCGGCAATGCCGCCCGTCTCGGCTTGGCCGCGCGCGTGCTCTGGCGTCGTTTCGGTCAACCCAGGCCAAGGGATCGGCCTTGGACGGACTCATTGCTCTCCGGTCGGCTTCTACACTGCCGGCCAAGGGCCTCCTCCTCAGTTCAACATCAAGTGAACACTGGTGGCGGCATAGGAATGGCGAACGACCCGACGGTCGATCCCCAAGGTCGACAAATATCAAGCAACATCATAGTGAAGCGGGACACGTGGGGGCATCTCAGCTTCGACCCAGGAAGAAATACAAAAACTGGATCTCATTGAGGGGTTTCGTCGAACAAGTGGTGTGCGCTACTGGGCCGGGGCAAACTTCAGCTCAAACGGGATCGGAACCAGTGCCGACATGCTCAGTAGACAAACCAGGACTCGCACCATGACCTCACGAGGGGCTGCCGGTGGCCGGAGCTCGCGTAAGCCGGATGGCCACAAACTTTGGCCCTGCATGCCCTTACAAAGCAAAAATGGGGGCGGGGACTTCCTGACTTGGCTCGAGGACGCCGACTAGAGCTCGTCGGATGGGGGTCGTTGCGGCCGGGGCGTCGACTAAAACTCTCTCGCTCACTCACTCCCCTCAGCCATCTCTCTCTTTCTCGATTCATTTTTCTCAGATCTCTCTCCTCTCTGTCTTCTTTTCTCTGCAGATCTCAGTCGCCTAGACTTGCTTGATCGCTCGGAGGTCTGTCCTCATTGGATGTCTCTCTTGGGAAGCCAAAACCTCTGAGCTCACTGCTCGTCCGCCCCCTTTACCGAGCTCGCAGCCGCTCTATTTATTGGCGGGAATACTGGCCGACGAGGGGGCTCAACCGCCTGATTTGGGCGTGCCAACCGGGCTTCCTCCTCCGTTCTGCTACGCTGCTTGCTCTGCATTGAAGACGCTTGATTTGTGTCCCATCCGTCCGGATCTCCCACTGGCCTTCGCGCTGCTCCATGTGCTCGCGCGTCGTCGTCGTCGTCGCCGCGCATGGACTGCAGCGTCGGGAAAGGGAGAGAAGGAGGAGGAGGGGCCGGGCCGCGAGGGTGAGGTGGCCAAATGGGCCCAGACCCAAATGGAAGAAAAGAAAAAGAGGGGCTTGGCGCAAAGGCCCAGCCCGCATAGGCCTCTCTCTTCTTATGTTTTTTTTTTTAATCATAATTTTCCAAAAAATGTTGTAAAATAAGAGAAAATTAGTAGATGAAAATAATATTAATACTTAGGTGATGCAAAAATCATTTTTTTTAGGGTCAAATTAGTCCCTAATTTTCTAGGCAATTTATATCTAAATATTTAATCGAGGGGGTCCTTATGCTATTTATATAGCAATCCAACTTCCTTGAGGTAATCAATTATTTTGTTTGAAAGATCGAATGGCCAGACCTGGCTCTTATTACGTATCGTTATTTACACTTATAACAGGACACCAATACCTTACCCTATTGGAGAGAAGCTCTAAGCACCACTAAACATGAGAGTCAAAAGACTTTTGCATCCATCGTCAAGGTTCTGATCCATATATCACCCAAGAATTCACTGTTGAAATTCTGAAAACTTGTTCAATTCCTTCTATTATATAATAGACCAGCCCTTATCAAGAACTCTCGTCAGGGGATAGCTCTCTTGATCCTAATGGCATTTTCATTGATGAGTCTAGATTGCCGATCTCTACTAGCTGGGAGTGTCCATACCTTTACCTTTCGTCAGGGAAAGAATGGGGCTGATAAGTTGGCTAAGGTGGGAGTGAACTCGAGCACAGCCTTTGTCTTCTTTCGCTACCCTACTCCTCTGCTCAAGTACACTCAGTCGAGACCCTTATTTCCTGTTCCATAATCATGACACCACCAACTGCTGCTTTTGGAATTCCACTTGGGATTGGGACGAAATGATTTGAGATCGCTAGACAAAGCGAGCCTAAGCTTTCTATAGAGCCCAGCGTCACCGAGAAGGTTCAGATTGTTTATTCCACTCTGCGCCTAATGGTCCACCTCCATTAATGGAGGTTGCCTCCAACGATTGAGGGGTGTGACCTCAAATTCGGTGTCATGCAACTTAAATCGGAGGTCACCCGACTCCACTTCGAGGTTGTGCGAACCTGACAAGAGCTTGAGCACCTCTATCTATGGAGTTCACAAGAACGAAGAAGGAGAAAGAAAGAGAGAAGGAAAAACTTATTGTCAACTAAGGGCAATGCTACACGTACTAAGAAATGTTTACTTAGTGTCATCAAGTATTTGTACAATAAGCAAGAATGATGCGAAGGAAAAGGGAAAGCAAATTATAAACATACGGCTTACAGAAGAATCAAGGATGATACCTCAGCTAGTAGCAAATAATGACAGCTCTGGACCAGAAGTAGTATCCACACTCGGCAACATATTGTCCACCCATCTGAATAATTTCCAATATAGGAAATTTAGAATTTAGGGGTAAAGTTATGTGATTCCTATAAGACGAATGTAGCGTGTCATAAGTTGCTTTGAAATGATTTTGTATGATTACTTGAACAACAATACATGCACGTATGAGTTGAACTCATTCAACTCATTTCTTGAGCCATTCATATTTGCATTGATGTGTATATAATTGGAATCAACTTTAGAAAGGCTTTCCCCTCCCTTTACTGTAACTTATAATCCATTGTGGTATCGGGATTAGTTAACATGCACATTAAGTGCTTTGACCCTCTATATATGTTTGTAGTTTACTTCGTCCCAAAAATCCATTGCGGTATTGGGATAAGTAGATGTTTTGTTGCAGTCCAGGCCGGGGTTTCGAGTTTGGAGTGAGCATGCTTGATATGTTCGGGCAAGGCTTTAAATTAGACAAAATCCCCGCCCGTGCACACCCCTGCTACAGACCATATAGGCTAATATCATCCAAACTATTAATTGTGTTGGTGCCAACATACATCTCATATGATCAACAGCCTGAGTGGCTTGATCTTCATTCGGTGGGTCAAATGACAATCAAGTGATTGAACTGCCAAAACATCTTTGTACGAACTACAAACAAATTAACAATGTATGTTATTTCATGTGTAAAGTTCATTGTCTGTAGCCACCTTGTATTCCTTTACTCTATACATACATTTATAATGGGTATTAAACCTTTTTGAAATGTTTAGGATGTCATATTCAAATAATTGCAAAATAATATGGGTTGTCGTGTGTTCGAGAGTCGAGATATAACACAACATGCAATGGTGTGTGACCAGCTCCTTCGATAGCCATATCCTCAAGGATGAGCCGGTTGCTTATTATCAAGTCGTTTGACTCTTCGGTATTGCCCTTTGGAGCTGCTTCTAGCAACCTTCGCTCCATTTGATGGGATCTAGTAATGGTCTCTCTCATTTTGGGATGCCTTTGGAGTTGTGAATCAGTCAAATTATTGATCCATTTCAGAGAGTTTCCCCTGGATTTTTCTGTAAATTACAGTTATCGACAAGCTCCTGGGTGAAATCTTGTGGTAGTTAAGAATAGTGGCTAATATAAAATAAAATAAAAAGAATAGTGGCTAATAAATTGTCCAGCATGCAAATTGAAGCAAGTATCTCTAACACAAGAAGATGAATCAAGTCCTGGGTCGAGACTGAAAAGGCGTGGATGTTTTCTCATATACAGTAGAGACCAACTAGCAACACCAAAGTTCCGTGCACATTACCACCTGGCACTCGTAATACCCCACTATTCATTTAAAATTCCTATGTCTTGTCCCATTGTTGCGGCATTTGCCGAGAATCCCCACATATTCTTACATACCATAATGAAAATACTAACAATGTCTAAGAACGACATCATTTTTTTTTGGAAAAATGACTTAAATAATCCCTAAATTTCAATCCAATATGTAATGCAATAACTGAATTTTTAATTTTATTTAATGCGGTTCCTAAAATTTTGAAACATATTTAATTGAGTCCCTAGACTATGTGAAAATTTTCAATGTACTAAAATTGAACAAACTAAAAGTTTATGAATGATATTGTACGTTGGGATAAAGTTCATGAATCATATTAAATAAACTAAAAGTTCAATGGTCACGTGACACACTCGAGAACAATTTATATCATTGTCCATTTTTGGGGTTTTTTTTTTTTGTCTTTAAAACATTATAAATCAAAACTTGCGAAATTCTTAAGGAACCCTTTGAAGTGGGCCATTTTTCTCACAATACCCTCGCGGTGGTGTCTATTTCAAAATAACACTTGAAGTTGGTGACTTCGTCTCGATTGACCAGTCAGTCCTCGACGGCACAAATCCTCGTTGAATGACGACCACGTGCGCGTCGCATGCCATCATTCGCACGATGGATGGGGGGCATCCTCGTCCGAAAGAAAGTGTCTCCAGGCCTCCCACTTCGCTTTGTCAGCCACAGCTACATATTAGAAAATTCAATAAAAGAATTTTCTCATTTTATTTATTTGTAACATACACAGGCCCCCCAAGGAACATCTGGTGTGGGAATGAGGTGGAGAAGAGTTGCTAGCGCTCAGCTCCTTAGTTTGAATTTGGGGAAAGAAAAAAATTCCCCTATCAATTGAGGATGCAAGGCATGTAAGTACCGTGACATAAAAATGAGAAAAATAACCTAGTTGAGTACTATCATTGGAGAGATTATCGCAGGTGACTCTCATAGGTGATATCACCCATTATTATAGGGATTTTAGTAGTTCATTATTTTAGTAAAATTTAATTTTATAGTCCTAAAAGTTCTTGAATGAATGGCACCTATAAAAATACCTTCATATTGTTGACGGAGTTCATGACAAAGCCCCATCTTTTGTGAGCAAAACAATTAATTCACGTGCTAGGTTTCACCTACTACCCAACGTGACTCATGTTTTGTTTTTAGGGATAGAACATCCGTCCCTCCAAGATCTGACAAGCTCATACAGTTATTAGATTGGTCAGGCAATAATGCCTACATCCGTCCCTCCAAGATCTGACAAGCTCATACAGTTATTAGATTGGTCAGGCAATAATGCCTCTTCCAACGATGGAAGCCTTTGGTCTTGAAACCCATGACTCTTACGTTATAATCTAAGTAACACCGATATGAATACGTGACACGCTGTATAATACAACATGATATGTCGACATATTATTTTTCAAAAAAATAAAAAAAATTATAATATGTTGGAACACGTTATTTATTAAATATATATTTTAATATATTCATGATAAATTACCATTATTATGATTATTTCAATCGAATTAATTTGATTCAAATTTAGAAATAAATAAATAATAAAAAAGAGTTTAATGAATTGATACTAAAAACATTAATTCAACATTTGTTAATATCATTTATTATTTTAATTTAACAAATTCAACTCAATTTCAATAATTCATAAAATTTGGAGGAAAAAAATAAATAATCCACATTCGAAACTCTTGTGTCAAAGCATATTGGAAGAAAAGAGGAAAAAATGAACTTGAGTGAATGAATTGTGTGTCACAGCAAGCGAGAGTCAGAATAGAAGAGAAGAGAATTCTAGGTTTTTCATTTTTCCTCATTTATTATTTATATTATTTTGTTATTTATTTACATATTTACTTTTTGATCTATTATTTATTGAAAATTTTTAAAATTGACTTATGCATGTCAAAATTACAACTTACAATTCCGAAATGAGTGTCGAATAAAGTTGATCAAGTGTTGAATTTTCCAACATGTGTTGATAGAGTTTCAAGAGTGTGCAAGAGTGTCGGAAAGTGTCGGATATATGTTGGAGTATTCGACACGACATGAAAGCTTTCAAAGAGTATTGGTGCTTTTTGGGTTATAGTCATAACCGTAGCATGCCCTCACTTCCTACTCTATGAAGTCTACTATGATTTTTTGAGACCTGGACTTGATTTATGAAATTCCATCTTAGTTTGAAGCACCAAATTGATGGGCCACTTTATACAAATGGATGAACTGCTTTGGGATCCCATATCTTAATTCTTACACAAATGTTGGGAGCAATATTGTGTATTTGTATTTGATTCGATGTCTATATTGGTGTCAAGGCCTCAATAGTCCTAGGCCTTGCGTTGGAGACCCGAGCATGGGCGCCAAGGACCTAATCCTAGGCATAGGGACTCAAGCATAAGCACCGAAGTTGCAAAACCGGCCTCAATGGACTGGGGCTTGGGCACCCGATCTTGGAAGTCGAGGCATTGGGATTGAGTTTTAGAGTTATTATCGAAATGTGGAGTTCCCAATTCAAATGATGTTATTTAGTTATATTTTGGAAAATAATTTTTGATTTTAAAGAAAAATCAATTTTCTAAATTTAAATATAGATTTTCTATTAACTAAGAAAATAAATTATGTTAACTTATTTTCCTAGGTAATCCAAGCTGTGAAAAATAAGGAAAATATTTTATTAGAAATGTTTTGCACGAAACAAATAGAGTATGTCCAATCTTAGTCCATCTTTATTGCAAGTCGACCTGTTTGTTACAAGTCGACCAAATAGGTCAACTTCTTATCCTCGTTTTGCTTTTGGATTATATTTCTATCTTTCTTTCTAATTTTTTTCCTAAATGAAAATTCTGGGCAATTTATTACATCGTGTAAAGCCACACGCGTCTAATTTAATGATTTTTAAAATCAAATCTCATTGGAACCAATTGCGATTGCACAAATAATTAGCCAAAGATATGAAACATTATGCTTTATGCCACCAGTCCATTTTACCCTTCATCAATGCTGATCCTCATTTTTGGCTATTCAATGGCATAGTTGGGGAAATACGCCAAAACCCGTAAACGTTTAGCACGAACTACAGTCACCGACCATTCTGATTAACTAATTAATCACCATTTATTCTGATTAACCACGTTTAATTAAAAAACCAAAATTAATTGACGTGATTGTAGTTAACCACTAACCACACGTATTAATCATAATTAACTAAACTAACCTTAAACTAATCGTGGTTAAATAAACAATCAACTAACCAAATGTGGTTAACCTAACTATTCAACTAACCCAAGGTCGGATAAACCAACCGACCCCTAACTCCAGTTAAATCTAATTAACCTCCTAACCTAGATTAATTTAAATCTAATGATTCCCTAAACAAGTTTAATCGGACTAATCGGAATATTGGGGCGATAATTCACCCAACAAGAAATCCAACGACCAGGGCGCGACGGGGGCGGTAAGGGGATCGCGCGGACATCTCCGGCGCGTCGAGGGGGTTCGCAGCCAAAAGGGGCTTCGGCCGAGGTGTTTTGGCCCAAGGAGGGAGAGGGGCGTGAGGCGGTGGTTCCGAGCGGCTGGGCGGACGGCAAGCAGCAGCCAGGTGGAGCTAGGACGGCGTACGGTGGTCCGGACGGCAGCAGAGGGCGGCTGAGGTGGTCGGCTGGTTTCCTCCGTCCGTGAGGAGGTTCGAGCGGCAAAAACCAGTGAAGAGGGGGAAGAACCGGACGGCTGACGAGATTCGGGCGTGGCTGTGGGCGGTCCGACGGCACCGCACGGGCGGCCAGCACCTCCGGCGACTAGGCGGGACGGCACGAGGCGGCTGGTGGTGGCGGTTCAGCCAGCTGAGGCGTCAGCAAGCCAGAGCTGAGAGAAAGAGCGCCTGGTTCGTCGCGGTTCGGCGACGCTTGAGGGCGGCAGCGGATGGACGAGGCTGGCGAGTGGACGGCGGCAGGTCGCGGTGGGTCCAGCGTCTCGCAGAGCTGCTGGGTGGCTGGCTCGGCAGAGAAAACTGAGAGGGAGAGATAAATAGAGGTGGCTGGTTCAGGCTCGGGTGGTCGGGTGGCGACTCGCCAGCTGTCCGACGGCGTGCCGGTGAGACGACGGAGCTGCGGCGGTGATGGGTTGTGGTCGTCAACAGCAGCGGCTGCAGCAGCGGCAAGGGCCGTCGGGCGAAGGAGGCGAAGAAGGA
Source organism: Corymbia citriodora subsp. variegata (assembly GCA_014858505.1). Classification (NCBI taxonomy): domain Eukaryota; kingdom Viridiplantae; phylum Streptophyta; class Magnoliopsida; order Myrtales; family Myrtaceae; genus Corymbia; species Corymbia citriodora. The sequence continues at coordinate 17,616,798 of CM026414.1, forward strand.
GGAAAAATGAAGAAGAAGAAGAAGAAAGAGATAGGGAGAGTGGGACGTGCGACTGAGGGAGGAGAGAGAGAAACGTCAACATTGAGGGGACAGGAGCAGGTGCGGCTGCAGAAGGGGAAACGTGCGGACAAAAAAAAAAAACAGAGAGGGAGGAGAAAGGAGAGAGAAAAAGGAAGGGCAGGAGGGGAGGGAAACGTGTAGGCCCCTCTCATCACTCACGCTTCTCCAATTTTTTGTCCTCTTCTCAAAATTGAAGAGTAATGAAACTTCGATTTAAATTTTCGACTCGATAATTTTTTTTCCGACGTTTCCAACCGAATCGAAAATTTCAAAAATTAATAAAATTAAAATATAATAATTTAATGCCTACATATTGAGAAGTTTGATAATCGGATTTGGATTGAATATCATGATCAAGTTGATCAATTGTACATTTAGAACGTCTCAAATTAACAAGCGACTATCAGAAATCACGCATGCTTAACCTACGGTTAAAATAATCTTAATCAACATTTGAGCAAACTCGAGTTAGAGATGACGTCAATTGTCATGTGATTGCAATGAATCAATGAAATACACGATTGTTAGGAATTGATTTAAGGTGATTTGTAGTCCATATTATGGTAATATGGGATCACTCACGATCTGATCATATTTTCTCTGTGAATTAATTTATAATTATTCCTTAATATGCCTATACCAACACTGGATCATCCACCGTTATTCCTTATGGTTGAATCGTCAATCTCTAGTCAAGTTTTTTAATTGTGTGCACCGGAATCTTTAATAGCATTTTTCCTTTCTATTAGTATCTTATGAGTGATTAGTTCATAGTGAAACTTGACTAATAATGTATCGATAAAATATTCATTCATATAATCCAAAAAAGATCAAAAACTTAGGATGTCACACGTCACTTGTGTGAAAAAAGTTTAGGGGTGAAGTACACTATGGAAGCTTTGCGAGTTGCCACCAAGTTCGTCCTCAAAAAAAGAGAGAGGGAAAATTGCTGAAAAAAGTACAGTAGCTAATCTAATTTTAAACCTTTCAATTTGGCCAATATAATCATTTCAGCTAATTTTAGTAAAAAAATCGATAATTTGGATACCAATCATTTTACGTGGCTATAATGATGCTGACATGGATAATTTTTCCAAATTTTTATGAACATTTTGGAATTTTTTATGATATTTTTTTTTTCTCCTTTCAACTCTAGGTGGCAAGGTCGTCGCCTTATCCTTGCCAACCTCTAGGTGAGGAGCATGAAACCTAAATTTGTTACAATTTGTGGGCTAGTGTATCAAGCCTAGAGCGAGTAGGCTCAATATGTTCAAGCCAACCTACAATTAAAAAAAAAAAGTGACTTGTGCACATCTATTACAAATAATGTAGATTAAAATATCATCTAAATCATTGATTGTGAGAGTGTTACCATAGACTCCATATGATTAGCAGCCTAAATGGGCTTGCTGTATATGGTCTATAGATAATGTTCTTTCGGTGGATCAAAAGACAGCCAAGCTAAACTACTAGAACTACCTTATACAAACTACAAAACAATTCACTCGAGAAAATCTATGCCATTTCATTAGTGGACTTCTAGTAGCTATTTGATTCAAAACTATTGCACACTCAAACGGTTTGATTTGAATTTTGAGGAAACTTGAACGAAAAAAAATTGTTGACATCCCTATGAAAAAGTTCAAGGAAAAGCAATTAAAACGGCTATAAAATTAAGGGAAAATTCCAAAAAAGGGCACGAAATGCCATTATTTTCTCAAATAAGAGCCTTAAATAAATCTTGTTTCAAATAAAGACTTGAAGTTGATCTTATTTCAAATAAGAGCATAAAGTAGTTATGTTTGTTTCAATTAAAAGTTAAAGTGCCTATGTCTCTTTCCAATAAGAGCCTAACAAGGTCAAGGGTATTTTTGTCACTTACCATTTTTTTCTTTTTTCTTTCATTTTTCCTTTTTCTGGTTCTTCTTCTTTATCATTGGTGACTAGCCAGGTTGGGCAAGAGCCGCCCTCACCGACCACAAGTTAGGGATGGTTTTGCCTAGGCAAGGTGACCCTCGCCCTAGGTGAGGCCGCCCTTCATGGCCATTTGCGACGTCCGCCCTCGCGACCCTAGGCAAGGCTAACCCTTTGTGAGCCTCGAGCGAGAGTCAACCTCACCTGGGGCAGGTGAAAGGCTTGACGACCCTCGCTAGTAGTTGCCAAGGGTCGTTAAGCTCTAGCCAAATTTGGTGAGGGTGGCTTTGCCTGCATTTGCAAGAGCTCACCGATGAGTGCCTGCAGGCTCTCGTCGACCCTTATCCGCTAGTGGCTACCAACCGATGTTGAAAAAGAAAAATGAAAAGAAAAGAAAATTTTAATGAAAATGCTTTTGACCGGTTGAAAATTTTAGTTAGCTTACAACCAGTGAGGTTACGCTCTTATTTGAAGCAACTATAGTTATTTCAGACATTTATTTAAAATAATCATAGTAATTTCAGATTTTTTATTTGAAACAAAATTCACTTCAAATTATTATTTAAGAAAATGAAGATATTTCAAGTTATTTTTTGGAATTTTTTTAAAAATCAATAATAATAAAAAGAGTCATAAGACTCTGAAGAGAGTCGATAATATTCCCACATGGCTGGTGCCAACAAAAAAGTGATTCTGAAAGCGACACAACACCCTTATATGAACATGACACGCATTTTGTATCAAACGACGTAGACATGGACACGAAAATAAATACGCTCCATTGCTGCCCTAAATATGAGTAAAGCAAAGAAATCATGACATGGGGTCCCAAAGCTATTTCATTAGTCGGATGCAGTGACTCTTCCATCTGATGCTTCCGACAAGACAAATTGATTCACGTGATAACGTTGTGGAGGCAAGTGACGTCATTCTAAAGTAATTACTATGACGTAATAGTTTTACCCTATGAAGACCACGGCATTGACTTTGATCCGCTGACGGGAGACATAGATTACTCTGTCCTTGTGAGATAAAACAAAACACCCGACACCCTCCCAACTCCTTCCTCTGCCCCCTTGGCCCCCCGGGGGACAAATGACAAAAACTTCATTTCATTTTTATCTGATAATGTTTTTGAAAATTTCATTAAAACAAAACGACATAGAAAGGTATTTAATCAGGTGCCGTTTCATTCTAGGACTTAGGACAACAAAATTGCCCCTTCATTAAAAATAAAATATTATGAATGTGAATAGACTCTTAAAAGGCTAAAAGAAAACAAAACATGCCAGAGATTTGTTATGGGGTAAGAGACTTTATAATGTCACCTCCCGAATTTATTAATTAGTGAGAAATAAAAATATTCATTTAACAATGAAGGGTGTGAGGTATGCAGATATCGATATATTAAAATAAAAAACGAAGCCTAGTAAGGCATTTCATTGGGAGACTTCTATAGGCGGTCCTTACAGCTGTACTGTAAATTTCCTTGTTCTACTAATAAAAAACACGAGAAATTTCTTGTATTGAATTTTTTGTCAGTGTAGCTAGTGACAGGGAGTGGCGCTGTGGCTGAGGAAGCCGAGCAGGAGGCCTAGAGGCATTTTTTTGGGACAAAAGATGCCCCTATCCATGGCGCGAAATGGCACACGCACATGGTCATCGTCTGGTGAACATCTGTGTTGCCGGTGAGATTTGGGACGACTTCACCAAATTATGGAGCTCACTTTGAGGCAAACGCCGATCACGGAGGTGCTTTGATCCCCCCTCTTGAGGAGGGTTTTCAAGACTTCCCCGCTCCTTCTTTTCTCCGATGTATTTAAAAAGCCATTTTATGTAACAAAAAGAAAGAAAAAAGACTGACCTTTGGCCAGAAACCAATGTCCCGCGATTCCAATTCTGGTTTTCCTTTAATAAGTGGTCCTACTGGTTGGATCCGTGCTCTGATATCGTCCGTATTTTACTGAAAAGTTGAGTTATAACGAGTGGCTATGTGAATGGAGCTGTGCTGTTGCCAGTCTTATTTCCATCATTCACCAATGAGCTTCTTGATACTCGGAAAACTCTATAAAATGGATCTATAATTTAACAGACGCCCGAGTCCAAAGGTATCCCAAGAAAAGAGTGAGAGAGAGGCCATCATTATAGTTCCGATCAAATGGAGAGAAGGTTGTTAGAGGCAGCTCGAAAGGGCAATATCCACGAGCTGGACGAGTTGATCAGCAGCAATGAGCAAATCCTCGAGGAGATGGCTCTCGAAGGAGCCGGTCACACGCCGCTGCACGTCGCTTGTGTGGGCGGCCATTTGGATTTTGTCCGAGAGCTCCTGAAGCATATGCCAAAGCTCGCGGAAAAAGTGAACCCACGCGGTTTCAGCCCGCTGCATATCGCGGCAGCTCGTGGTGATGTTGAGATCGCGGAGGAGCTTTTGAAAGTGGGTACACACTTGTGCTCCGTGAAGGGACGGGAGAGGAGAATCCCTTTGCATGATGCAGTCGAAAATGGGGAGGTCCATGTCATGAAGGTACTGCTATCCAAGTTGCCTGAGTCTGTCGAAGAGACAACCGCCCGAGAGGAGACTGCAATTCACCTCGCCGTGAAGAACAACCGGTTTAAAGTGCTGGTTTGGTTGGTGGAGCATCTGAAGCAGCACAATAAGGAGCAGGTGATCAATTGGAAGGACCACAAAGGCAACACCACCTTGCATCTCGCTGCTGATGCCAAAAATTTTGAGGCAAGTCTCACAGTTCCCTTATTTTACGCACTTTTCTTTGTGCATTATTACTTCAGTGAGGTTAATTTGGTGTGCCTACCATATGCAAAAATCTTCTAAGCAAAGGAATTTATTTGATTATCACGGGAATATAGTATCTTAGGTTTCGTTTGTTTTACGGAAAATATTTTTCAGGAATCTATTTTCTAGAAAAATGTAATTATTTTTTGGTGTTCGGGTGAAACTTGATTTTGAAGTGGAAAATATTTTCTGCTGTTCGCTTGGAAAAATATTTCACTTTATAATCTCTTTTCAATAGTTTTTTATTTTATTCTATATTTTAAAATTGTTATTTATTATTTTTTAAAATTGATTATTAATTTTTTTTCTTTTTTCTTTTTGTTCTCTCCTTCCTTGGTTGGTTGTCGGCCGGCAGCTGGCCATGCCTTGAGCTCACCCGATGAGCTCACCAACGAGGCCAAATTGGTGAGCTCAGCTTGCCTGTCATCAGTTGTCGGCCATTGCCGTGGCCGGTGACTGGCCGAAAAAGAAAGACAAAAGAAAAAGAAAAAGAAAAAGAAATAAAAAATCGATTTTATCAAAAAATAACAAAAAATTCGAATTTATGAAAATAGTAAAAAAAATTGATTTAAAAAAAATAAAAGAAACAAGTGAGGACTAATAGGGGATGTGAGATAGAAGAGAGTGAGTGTAGAAAATGTTTTCCCCAACTTAAAAAGTGGAAAACATTTTCACTTACTTTAGAAGACCTTTTTTCCTTTATGGAAAATTTTTTCTCCAATGAATTTATTTTCTATGAAATGAATTCGAAAAATCTGAAAAATATTTTTCTGGAAGTTATTTTCTGTGAAACGAACATAGCCTTAATATCTGAAAATCAATGAGAATAAAACAAAGATGGAAAGAGTTGCAGGTGCTTAACTTCCTGCTTCGTGGGCATGCTATGAAGTCCGGGGTCGTGGAGGTGAACGCTTTGAACGATTGTGGCTTGACGCCTCTGGATGTCTCAACTCTCTCACAACGAGGAGCAAGAGATAGAGAGATCAGAGAAATTCTAACACGAGCCAGAGCTGCAAGCGGAGGAGGAAGATTAAACCCGTCTGCTTCAAGACCAGTCTTGGGGGACGATGACGATATTGAGGGAGGTAACGGTCATCGATCATATGGGGATTCGAACAAAGGAAAAGATTCGTTGGGTGAGATACGCAATGACCTGCTGGTCGTCGCCGCGCTCATCGTGAGCGCAACCTACCAATCTGTGCTTCAACCGCCGAGTAGTTTAAAAAAAAGGAGCCGCGCTTGGTGTACAACCTCTTCCTGGGCGGCAACACATTTGGATTCTTGATGTCGATCCAGATGGTCATTTGTCTCACCAAAGCTCTCCCCGTCAACCTGCCGCTTACGCTATCCCTAATCGGAATGGTTCTAACTTACTTTTCCTTCACGTTATCCCTAATGATCGAATCATCGAATGGTAACTCGACTGCCACAGCGCTGAACGTGCTGCCTCTTATTATAGCAGTTTTTCTTCTACTGATGCAAAGGCCGTTGGCGGCAATTATGCGTATTTTCTTGAAATGGCTTTTTCAATTTCATTTCCTAGGTAATATGTACAGGCTAGAGTAGAGAAAGGACCAGAATTGTGGTTGTCAATGATGGTATTTCTGTTTCCTTGAGGTTGAGCAAAGACATGCAAGCGTTTAGTAGTGTTAGAGTTTGTTCGTCGATGTCAGATGTTAGATTGATGCTCTTGATTCTCTGCAGTTAATTGTGTGATGTCCGCAAGTGATTTGCTATATCATATCTTTTTAATAAAATGTGTTGTGAGTTTATATCGCGTTATAACTCTATGGATAATAGTTGAGTTTTTGAGACATGGTCTCATGAGTTCTATTCTAAGTGCTCATTTTGTCATTGCTTCTTTCGATGGATTGGCCACAAAATGAAACATCTTTGGGAGGTTGAGAATGAATTTCACTGTTAGAGCAGGCGGAAGAATTAATGGAGGTCAAGCAAGGAAATATTAAAAAAGAACATAATGGAGGTGGCGAAGAAGGAAGAAGAAGAAAGAGAACATAATGAAATAGAAAGAACAAAGGTTTTTCTTTTAAAAATATCTAATTGAGCTGAAATTACACATCATCACTGACACATTGAGGGAGAGAAGTGCATATAGAATTGGCACATTGAACTTTAATAGCAACGTTGGGCAGAAAGTTAACAAGGGACCGGATTTAGCTATAAAAGTGAAAAATGCTGATTTTTTATAAGATCAATAAAATTCGAAGTGAAATTGGGATCCAACCAAATGTTGATACTTTTTAAGTGAATTGGGGCTTTAAAATAGGTGGACTAATAAGATTATTAACAAAAGCACTCAATAACTCCACAAGCTTTTAGAACCTCGAAGGAAATAGACTCTCTATCCTTATATATAAAATATAATGAGTCTCAAGTCACGATTGTATTATGAATTTATCCCATGTTTTTTTTTTCCTCACAAAAAGATGGTGCTTAGTTATGAAGTCCATCAACCATAGAGAAATGTGCTTTCATAGGTGCCATTCATTCCAGAACTTTAAGAGTACAAAATCAACTTTCACTAAAAATAAATTACTGAAGTCCCTATGGGCCAGCTATGCCATTTCATTGGTGAAGTTCTCGCCATCCATAGCCACCGTGAATTCCTTTAGTAAATAGATAATAGAGATTTGCTTAATTATAAACTCTATTGAACCTTTTTGAGATGTGTTTGGTTTTCATTGTAGTTTGTGTCGTTAATAACTACAAATGAGGATTATCATTGCTAGAGACAACAATAGATAGGTACAGTGTCTCTTTAAATGTTTCACATTTTTTGACAACTATATATATATAAGAAAATATTTTTTTATTGAATTATTATTTCAAATAATAAATATCGATTATTTTTAAGAAAATATTTTTAAATTATTTAATTTTTATGAAACAAACAATGCATAAATCAACCGTTACAGATAACGACATGAATACATATACACCCTATTGCTGCCCCAAATATATGTAAAGCAAAGAAATTATGACATGGGGTTCCCAAAGGAGTTCAATTATTTGTTATACCGCGACTACTCAATTAATGCTTCTGATTTGTTGACACCTAAATTTTGATTGATCATTCATAATTTAATGCACACAAATTTAGGGATTAATTTTAACCCCTAAACAACAAATATTAGGATTAAATTGCATAGCATATAGTTTTAGGAGCATTTATTATTGCATTTGCATTGGACATGTGGCAGGGCTTCAATTGATGGTTCTAAGCTTTAATTTAATAAGTTGGACTAAGCCCACAAGGGAAAAGAATTTGGCTAGGCCCGTTAAGGAGTAACGAGTTGGAATGTGAGAATATTCCTTGGAATATGAATGTTCCCGAGAATATTTGCATTATTCTTTTAATATTTAAGGAATGTGTCGGATGAAATATTCTCGTTAAGGGGTGACGAATTGGAATATAAGAATATTCCCGGGAATATGAGAATGTTTCCGAGAATATTCTTATTATTCTTTCAATATTCAAGGAAAGCGTTGAATGAAATATTTGAAAAATATTGCACGTGGGATACAAGAGCTAAATAGACAACGTGCAAATTTATCATATTTTCTTAAATAACATAGTCTTCTCACCTATAAAAAGGGGGGGCCACACACACTGAAGAGACACACAGAAAAAAAGCCAGAATTGAGAGAAAAGGAGTGGCAGCGCAATATAGAGAGAGAAGAGAAAAAGCGTCTCTTTTCGCTGTAAGTCTTGAAGGTCGACTCACAAAAGGAGGCCTCTTCCCAAGAGACAAAGTAGGTAAAGTTCCTATATAAATTAATTCTTGAATATTTTGTTTTTTCTCGTTTAAAGTATTGCATGCTTGATTGAATTCCGATTAAGTGAGGTCGTTGTGTCATGATAAAAATCTCAATAATAAAAAATATTGAGCCGCGAGACGTCGGATCAGGTTTTTGATTGTTTTGATTTTCTATCTTGAGTGGTGGAAAATTGTATGTTTTATATGATTCAGTTGCATTATGTGTTGATATGCCTTTGTTCGAATTGATTTGGCTTATTAAAAAAACCCAAAAAAAAATATAGTTGAGTTAGATGTGCTTCTTATTAGAATATTTTAGGATAGTTTTCATGTTTACATATAGGTCTTTTTTATTTCGAATTTTGATCATAAAAAAAAAAAAACATAAAAATTGCCATGCTCATGTCATGTAGAATTAGGTCATCTTCCGTGTGTCATCTAATCATTGCATGTTTAGGGTCATTTGAATGCGTGACATACTAAGGTAGTTGCATTAAATATTTTCTAGCACTAGATTAAGTTAAATAATTAATGTTGCATGACATATAGTTTGCATATCAGGTTACACATTAGTTGCATTGAATATGTTCTAGCATTAGATTAAGTTAAATAATTAATGTCGCGTGACATATAGTTTGCATATTAGGTTGTACATTGCGTGTTATTATAATTAGACATTTTTGCACATCATCGCATGCATTGCACTTATTATTTTACGCCTCATTAAATAATTTAAAACCTTTAAAAAAATTGAATGGTTGCATGCTAATTAGAAATCATATCTAGGATCATTGATGTGATTTTTTTTTAAAACTAACATTGCAGATGCTTTCGTTGCTTTGAGGTAAGTATTTCTTCCCGGTGCTTGCAATTTATTTATTACTTTGCTTTATTGAGTGTTAAATTATGATTGCGCACTCGCTGATCACATTGCATGTTAGGGATTAAATTAAAATCAATCCAAACTGCCTACATATCATTTTTTTCAAATAAAAGAGAAAATGTACCGAAAGGGCGTTAGAGAAATTTAACGTAATCAAGTCCCCAATCCCATAGTCTCTGGTTCGTAGGAGTGAAGTAACTCTCCCGTGCTTTACTTGGGTTTCTAATCGACCCACTAAAAATAGATTAGTGGCGACTCCTAAGTAAAAATTATTGGCATGTTAAAAAAACTTAAACCTTAAGTCACGAATTGGTATGGGCTTGGGAGAGCCCGAACTAAGTTTAGGCTTAGTAATCCATTAGCCAAACCCTAGGTGGTGCACCCGAGGTGAGGTCGCGACATGATTAGATGGTATAAATCAAGTAATATGATAATGACTTGGAGGCAAGCGACGTCATCCTAGGGTCATGACTAATGTAATAGTTTTAGTCTGCGAAGACCTTGGCATTGACTTCACTTTCGCCGATGGGTGACATGGTAGATATTTTTTGCTCTCATAAGATAAAACAAAATGACATAAAAAGCTAACTCCATAGGTCGCGTTTCATTCCAGAACTCTAGGACAATAAACTTGCCCTTCATTAAAAATGAAGTACTAAAATCCCTATATTGTATATTTCCTCGTTCTACTAATAAAAAAATTAGAAATTCTTCTACTGAATTTTCTGTTATGTAGCTAGTGAGGGGGAGTGGTGGGGATGGCTGAGGAAGCGAAGCGGAAGGCCTGGATGCATTTTCTTTTGGACAAAGAATGTTCCTGTCCATGGCGCGAACAATGGCAAGCGACATGCCCACAGTTGTCTAGTGAATATCAATTTGGACAAAGAATGCCCCTTTATGGGTGTACTTTGAAGTCCGAGGTCGTGGAGGTGAACGCCTTGAACGACCGTGGCTTGACGCCTCTGGATGTCTCAACTCTCTCGCAAAGTGGTGCAAGAGACACAGAGATCAGAGAAATTCTAATGCGAGCCGGAGCTGTAAGTGGAGGAGGAAGATTAAACTTGCCCGCTTCAAGACCATTCTCGGGGGACGATGACGATATCGAGGGAGGTAACAGTCATCAATCAGCTGGGGAACCTGTCACAAATGCTCCTCGATCATCATCACATTTGACATCGAAAAAATCAAACAAAGATGGTGGATAGTTGAGCAAGATTGAGGTCCTGCTGGTCATTGCCGCTCTCATCGCCAGCGCGACCTACCAGTCCGTGCTTTCAGCCTCCAACCATTGCAGAACATGTAGGACATGACATGGCCAACAATCCTTCCGGGGAATCTGTGGATAATACTTCCCATGGATCCGTGCTTCAGCCTCCAAGCATTGTAGGACATGACAAGGCCAACAATACTTGAGGGCAAAAATCAGGACCATAAATTATTCCGTGAGCCTGGTGTACATCCTTTTCCTGGATGGCAACACATTCGGATTCTTGGTGTTGGTCCAGTACTCATTTGCCTCAACAAATATCTCCCCGTGAAGAAGCCGACGAAGCTATCCCTGATCGCAATGGTTCTAACTTACTTTTGCTACATGTTATCACAGCTGATCTCATCGGGTGGTACGGATACCAAGATTGTGCTGCACATGCTGCCTCTTATGATAACAGTCTTCCTACTACTGATGCAGAATTGGCTAACGACAGTTTTAGACTTTTTCTTAAAATGGCTTTTTGAATTAAAGATCTTCCGTGATCTGTACAAAATTAACTAGGACCAAAGTTGTGGTTGTCAATGATGGTGGTATTTCTCTTTCCTTGAGGTTGAGCTAAGACATGCAAACCTTTAGCAATATGGTATTGAAGCTTGTTCAACGAGGTCAAGTATTAGATTGGTGTCCTTGATCCTCTGTAGTTGATTGTGTGGTGTCTGCAAGTGATCCATTGTATCATATCTCCCTAATAAAATGTGCTGTGAGTTTATATGACATTTTTAACTTCATGGATAGTGATTGAGATTTCAAGACATGGTCACATGAATTCTATTTTAGGTACTTATTTGGTACTTGCTTCTTTAGACGGATTGGCTGTGAAGTGAAACACCTTTGTGAGGTTGAGAATGAATTTCTCTGTTAGAGCATTTGGAAGAATCAATGGAGGTCTGAGCAAGGAAATAGAAAAATAGAACACAATGAAGTGGCAAAGAAGGAAGAAGAAAAAGAATATAAGGAAATTGAAAGAACAAAGGTTTTTTCATTAAAAATATCTAATTGAGCTGAAATTGCTCATCATCAATGACCAGTTGATGGAGAGAGGCGCATATAGAATTGGCACAAAGAACTTTAACAGCAACGTTGTTGGACGGAGATTTAACAGAGGACCAGATTTCAATAAAAAAGTAAAAATTGATGATTTTTTTTATAAGGTTAGAAAAGTTCGAAATAGAATTGGGATCTGACTGAAGGTTGATATTTTTTAAAGTGAATTGGGGCTTTAAAACAAGTAGACTAATAAACTTATAAACAAAAATAGTCAATAACTTTACAAGCTTTTCGAACCCTGAAGGAAATAGACTCTTTGTCACTATAATATAAAATAAAATGAGTCTCATGTCACAATTGCGTGTGAACTTACCTCATGTTTTTTTTTCCCCTCACAAAAAGACAGTGCTTAGTAATGAACTCTATCTTATTCCGAATTTTTTAAAATAAAAATCTAAAAATATTGCTCTAGATTAAATTTAATTCCATTTCCTTAATTAAGATTGCATATTTAAATATAGGTTATTTTTAATTTCGATTTTTAATTAAAAAGAAAACATAAAAAAATGCCATCGTCACGTAGAATTAGGCCATCTTTGGCATGTCATTATAGTTAGACATTTTTATACATCATTGCATGCATTGTATGTAGTTTTTAGGCCTCATTAAATAAGTGAAAACCCTAAAATGTGAGTCATTGTGTGTTAATTACAAGTCACCTTTAGGTTGATGTGATTTTCTGACTAATACTGCAAATGCTTTCATTGCTTTGAGGTAAGTAAGTTCTTTCATTTCCTCCCAATTTATTAAATGCTTTGATCATTGAGTGTTATAAATAATAGTTGCGCATGTGCCTGATCACTTCACATGTTAAGGAGTGTGTTAAAATCAATCCAAATTATCTGCAAATCATTTTCTTGAAATAAAAGATAAAAGATACCAAAAGGGCATTAGAAAAATCTAACGTAATTAATCCCATAATCTCTGGTTCATAAGAGTGAAAAAATTCTCTTGTCATTTCACTTGGGTTACTAATCGATCCATAAAAAATAAATTAGTGTCAACTCCTAATTGAAAAATCATTTGCACATTAAAGACGTATGGACCCCTAGAGTGCTAAAACTTAGCACAGGGGACACTTAAGTGCCAAAAGTTATAAAAGATACACTTAAATGTCAAAATCGGAGCAAAATGAATCTGTTAAGTGCCAACGGCGAAAAATTGTCACGTGTCCATTTTTTGGTGACTTCATTTGTTGATGGAGTATTTTTTTCAAAATAAAAAATTCACGTGGCAATTTTAATAAAAACAATTGCCATGTCAGATTAAAAGTTTTTTTTTTTAAAAATTGATTTTATTAAAAATAAAAAAGAGGAGAGGAAGGGGATCCAGCGAGGGCTGTGCAGCCCTTGCCGTCGTTGTCGTTGCCGCTGGCCCAAAGGCTGGTGACGGTGGGCGAGGGTTGGCCGAGGTTGCCAGCCACTGGCCAGGGCCCGACAACCTCAACCGACCCTTGCCCATCGTCGCTGGCCCTTCCCAGCAAGGGTGAAGCGGTGATGGCGAGGGCGGCGAGGGCTGCACAACCCTTGCCAGATCCCCCTTCCATTCTTTTTTTTTTTTTAATAAAATTGATTTTATAATAATATATTTCATAATTATTTAATATTATTTAATTAATAATTTTTAAAATTCACGTCAGCACAAAATGACGTCGTTTTGGCTGATTTTCGCCGACTCAGTTTTCAGCGAGCTACGTAGGCAAGAAAATTAATAAAAAATTGCAACGTAGGATTTCCGGTAGAGTTCCGACAACTTGGTACTGAAGTGATCCATTTGTTTTGAAAAATGGCAGTTAAGTGTACTTTTTGTAATTTTTGACACTTAAGTGTCATTTCGTGCTAAGTTTTGGCACTCGAGCTGTACTTATGCTGCACATTAAATATCTTGAATTTAAGTCGCGAATTGATATGAATTTGAGAGAGCCCGAACTAAGTTTAGATTTGATAATCCATTAGCTAAAGCCCTAGATGATCCCACTTGCTTTGAGGTTAGTTCATGATAAATTGGTGACTCTACTAGGGACTTAAGTTAAAACTCTCAGTGGATTTAGGCTGAATTTTCTCCTTTTACAAAAATGTTTTTTCTTTTCTTTAAATCATATGAAGTGATGGTTGATACTACAGCTCGTATGAATAAAGACGTTGTTGATCTCGAAGCACAACTTGCCAAGGCTCAAATGTAGACTTTTGTCCCATCAACTCTACATGACTGAAACATGCCGTATCCTCAGTGCCGAGATTGAGGAGGTGAAGCAACGGTTTAGGAAGCTAGGGATTATGTTTCAGCCTTGGATCGTCAGAATGTCATCAAGCTCCAGCTCTTGGTCGAGAACTTAACATTATAGACGGAGTTCATTTCCTTTCCGGTTGTATTAGAAAAAGAATACTCTTTGTCGTAGACACTACTGTTAAATTTGTCTTCATTCATCTTCAGCCCGAAATCTTTTCACGTCGCATCAACATGCCCCTTAATTGTGAGTATGTCAGGAAATTAAGAACTCGCCTCCCTTCTCGGATTCTGAGTCTCTAAACCACGATTGCTAATAAATGATCTTCACGCGGCATTTAATTCCTTCCTCCATGTTTCCCATGGCGCCAGCAAAACAGTCACAGTTCCCCACGTTTCCCTGGGCTCTTTATGTCTCTCCAACTTCCTTTATTCGACGGTTTCTCTTTAGTAGTTCGTCTCTATTTAGTTTCGAGACTCGTCCTCTTTGTGCCCATCTCACTTTGCTTATACCACTTTCCTCAACCTCTGAGTTATTCATCCTTCCATGACTCCTCGCACTAGAGCTTCCAGTAGAAATGCTTGTCACTCCAGCACTTTCAACGGTCAGTTCTTTGCTTTACGCCGTCTAGAGAAGAGAAATATTCTTTCCACTCAATCGGTAGACTTGATCTATGACCCTGAAGATGAAGAACACCTTATGCCTGCCGAACTCATCATTGGCCCTTATGTCAAAGCTCTTCCGCCTCCCCCTTATTTGAGGAGTGCTTCTCTCGGTATTTCAAAGAGCGTATCCCATTGCAGCATGGGCTTCTAGTTGACTGGCAACGGCTTGAACGAGCCCCATCCCGTTCAAGGCGTTCACCTCCACTAGCCCTCTGTTCAATTCCAGTGCACGTCCGATAAGTAGCGGCAAGTTCATGCAAAGTAGCCGCACCTGATCAAACGGTCGACAAGAGCGACAATCCAACTAGTTACAGTGATTATCGATGAATGCCTAGCGATTATCGTCGCTCGTCCAATGACTCACGGCATTACATAAAGGTCAATAAAGCCAACCACCTATAAAATAAATTTATTCCTTCGAAAGGTCGGAAAATCGCCATCATCTTGTTGATTTATTGGACCAACCCTCGCCTCTTTTCGATACATGCTCGCAGAATTCTATGAATCCATTGGGGGAAAAGGAGAAACAAAAATGACGTTAATATAAATTTCTGGAAATATTAGTAAATTTCAGATATGCCGGTAAAAAATGCAGTAGGTACATTGTTTATCTAGTAACTTATTAGTAAATTATCAATTCCAATATAAACTTATTAGCACGTGCGGCCTCCAGGGTTTACTCTCCTAACTGTTGGCGGGGTGCGGGGTTTCCTGGGTCATCAAAAAAAAAAAAAAATTTAGCATTTAAAAGTTTCTACATCCTCTAACTTGGAGTGCCAAGTGCATGGTTTAATACCCCTTACGAGTAGGCTGGTTCTTGACCTAAGCGTGTATGTGTAATTGGGAAGCAAATAAGGGCCAGGAGATATGAATTAGGATTTTATGGGATTATTATCAATTATTCTAAAAGTCTAAACTATTAAATGAAAATGTGATTTAATATTTAATGTTCTAATAGGCAAAAGAGTTGGGAGAAAACTTTCGGCCAAAGTGTCTATATATAGTTGAAATTGAGTAAAATTTCAATGAAGAGAAATGCGTAATCGTATTTTTGAAAGAGAAAAAAATGTATTGTAAATAAAAAAGTAATATTATTGAAATGAGAGGGCTAATTAGAAAATTCAAAATGGTACCACCCGAAACCATCCCTCGGTGTCACCACCGCACCACCGCCCAAAATATCCCCACGATTGAAGATGCCGACCGCGTCACCATCCTCAAGCCTGTTCATACTCTAGTTAAACATGTTGAGCTTCCGAAATTAAATATTCCATGGATTAAGACTTCGAGAGACCAGGTATGAAAGAAAACCCTTCCCTTCTATCGATAGTGTTGCGGGTTTACCGACCATTCAAATGGTCAAGTATCGGAGTAAGCCTATATCTGTCAAAATATGATCTAGAAGTTGTTCTTCCTCTAATGATAACAGTTCAATCCTTGAGAGTCAAGTTACAAGGCGATATGACTATATGATGAACTGATATATATGAACATCGATGAACTTGGTGAAGATAGAATTTCTGCATTAGAACAAGTAATTGCTCAAAAGAGAAGAGTCGCCAAAGCCTTTAATAAACATGTGAAGCCAAAACATTTTGACATTGGTGACTTATGATGCATTTGGTTCAGCATTTCCAAGGGACTTTTAGGCCTGAAAGCCCCTTTGGGAAATGCTGGACCGTTTGGTTTAGCTTTGAAGCTAGCTTTCAGTTGAAAGCTGGCCTTCAAAATGTTGAAATTAATTTTTCCCTTCCAAAACTACCCTCACTGATTTTCATATTTTCAATTTTGCCTCTGGTTAATTTTTTTTTTAATTGAAAAAGAAGGCAGCCCTTCGCCGGACCAGCGAAAGGCTATGGCCATCGGCAAGCTAGATCTGGCGCCGGCGGCTGTCGGCTGTCGGCTGAGGTCACTAAAGGTCGGGCGACCTCTAGCAAGGGTCGTGCAACCCAGCCGAGGGCCGCCAAAGGTCGCCCGACCTTAGGTGACCCTCAACGAGAGTTGCGTAGCCCCAACCAAGGGTTGCCGGAGGTTGTTCGACGTCGGGCGAGGCCAAAGGTTGCCCGAGCTCGGGCGACATCCAGAGATCTCAACCGACGGCTGCTAGCGCCAGATCTAGTTTGCCAACGGTCGTAGTTTTTCGCCGGACCGACGAATGGTTTAGTTTGATTTAAAAAAAAAAAAGATACACACATATGCACACACACAATACTCATCAAAGCCCATTGCGAAAGTTTTTTTTACCAAACCCACATTTAACTCAAAGTCTATTTTTAAAGAAATTTTACCAAACCGCATTTCCCTAAGTAACTTTGAGCTTGCAGCATTTGCATTGAACTCAAAACCCCTTGTAAATGCTGAAGTAAACGTACTCTTAGTACATAAGACTATACCGCCAGTGGACACAGATAGTGAGAAATTCAGCAAGTGGTCCTCTAATTGGGAAGGACCCTCTTTGGTCACGGATATTTAATTTGGTCGGCAACACTAATCGATTGATGAATATTGGTGGAAAAGAAATGTCAAGGTCAATAAAATGGAAAGTATCTAAAGAAATATCATCCGACCCCGTGAGGTTTGCAAGAAAAACAAGATGAGCAGGAAAAGGAGTTGGACACAGAAGTACCAAAAGAACTAGGTGTATTCACAGCGATGGAAAAGAAAAATACAATGATCTTAGAAGGAAAAGCATTGGTTCAAAAGGAAAGTGCGACGACAACAACATTAGTTGAGTTGGTCAGATCAGACCAATATTTGCCCTAAACTTGAAAATAAAGGCAGCGAGGCGATCCTCCATGCAGTTGTTTTCCTTCATAGCCTGGTGAGCAATCGGAGCACGCACCTGCATCAACGGAAACAGATGGTCACAATCATCCCGGAGCTCGTCAAATACGGATGTCTCATCTTCCACGAGCAGATCCTGAGATTGGGAGACCTAAATGTCATGATTCATGTCGTTTAAGCTTTGTTTGATTGTCTATATTTCTAATCATGATAGGACTAAATAAAATAGGATATGAAATCTAAGGATTTTGTATATCTTATATATTGTTTAGTGAATCACAGTATTAAAGTCACATATATTCACATTATATTATGTACATTTTTTTATATAGACGACATATCAGTATAAATGAATTTAAAAGTTCATTATTTGCTTATTCTATTTTATTTTTCCTCTTTTTTTTTTAATTATTTTCTTTTTTTATTTCTCTTTTCCCTTTACATTATTCCCTAATAAAATTTTATTAAATAGTTAAATGTACTAACATACCTAAAATACAAAAATACCTAAATTATGTAATAGATATAAATATTATTTATACTTATATATTGAATTTATATTATAATATGAATTAGAGTCGAATATATAATAAAAATAAGATTAAATTAAAAAATAATTTTTTTTGTTATTTTGAATTTGTTATATTAGAAGTCAAATATTATTTATATTCAAATATAATTTCAATTTTTTTAATTTAATAGGTTTGTTATTCGAGAAAAAAAAATCCCTATTAGAAATATTAGAAATCCTATCCACCTTTATCCCACCTCCTTCATATGATAATTTCATCCAACCTATGTCTCTCTTATATCCGATTTTATCCTATATCAAGAAGACACCAAACACGAGATAAGTTAAATTTTATCTTATGCTAAATTTTCTCCCAATTGCCAAATGCAACCTTAGTCTTTTAGGGAGAGTTGGCCACATGTTGAATTTTCTGACATTTGTTGACCACGTGTTGGAAATTGTTAGAGCATGTCAGACATGTGTTGAAGTGTCAAACATGACACGAAAACTCCTAGAGAGTGTCTATATCAAGAAGGCACCAAGCACAAGATAAGTTAAATTTTATCTCATGCTAATTTTTTTCTTGATTGCCAAACGCAACCTTAGCCTTTCGGGGAGAGTTGGGCACATGTTGGATTTTCTGACACTTGTTGACCGCGTGTTGGAAATTGTTGGAGCATATTGGCCACATGTCGAAGTGTCAAATAGGATAAAAAACTCCCAGAAAGTGTTGTTGCTTCATAGCCCTTGAATGCCTCCTCAACATAGTGGGCCTACTCTTTCCTATCCCAGCAATCCACTCCAAGGGAGTAGAAATAGTCGATTTTGGCTAAACTAGTATGCCATGGTCAAACACAAGCGAGAACTCATGAAAGTCTGTCCGAAACAAATGAGTCGGAGAAAGACTATGCAACTTAAAATCCTCCCTAAGCACTTGAATCTCCTCTTCTACATCAGGATTAGATATTCCGACAGAATATTTGAGGAAAGGGAGATCAAGCAGCCTCTTCCAGTTTGAGACGAACTCATCACTGAACAGAGGATTGACAGTAGACTCTGAAGGAGAAGCCATGACCGGGAAAGGGTCACCATTTTGGAAAAAGAAGAAGTTAGGATTGACTTTGTAACTTTGTAACTACAAGGAAAAAGGTTAACGTATGGCAAATGGATGTAATTCCTTAACTACAAGTGCTGTTCCTATTGACCGCGTCAACAGAAGTTGAAAAGACGCGAAGCATTATCAAAGGACGTGCATAAATGGGGACCATTAACGCCAGTGAAGCTGTATCAACGTGATGTCTCATTAAAGGACGTGCATTAATGGAGTGACGAGGCCGCCGGCAAGTGGGAAAATGAAAAATTGTCACGATGTACACACCCTTTCCTGACGAAATGTGCCGATGAGCAGTCGTTATTTAATGCTCCAATACAGAAAAGACCATGACATCATGATTATGTGGTGCGTCTCACCCTTTGGCTTGGACACGATTGAGAGAAGATCAATAGCGATAATGATTTGGAACTGCATGTCCATTGCTGATGGTACAATTTGATTAATTATGTATCGATTAGTCGCAAATGTAGGCAAGATAAAGAATACTGTATGAAGTTCTGGAGATGAAATTGGAGAGATAGGACGCAAGATGAAAAGGGGAAACTGACTTTTCATTAAGAGTACCGATTAACAAAGGTATAACCTAGATCATTGGATTACATCAAACGAAGGTACTACCTAGTACATTGGACAGCATGAAATTAAGGGTGCAAATGATAAAATTTTTGGCAAAAAATTGATTCCTGAAATATAAATGTATTTTTCTATTTCTATTCTTAGATGAGTTTCTGAGCAAAAATACGTTTTTGATGATAATACCAAATTTCTATTTCTAAAATAGAAACTTGTTTAATAATGACGTTAAATTTCTCCCTCTTGAGCAGCAGTAATGGAGGGAGAAGGCAATGATAGTTGGCAATCGGCGGCAATAGGGGGAGGGGGGGGGTAGTGGCAAGGGT